>LKBB01000193.1:0-18353 GCA_001513885.1 Thielaviopsis musarum
CCCCCCCAAGCTTTTTGGGCTAAGCACAGGAAAGGAAAAAAAAAAAAATTGCCGAGTCCCCAGAGCCCCAGAACCCCAGAAAATTCAATTGTCGACCTCAGCGAGAAGTCAGTGCTTAGCTTTAGCTTATGGCAGAAGGCAATGATGTTGGTTTAGCGTCTCCCCGCGCTGTCCGTGCCCGCTGCCGTTTATAGATGGCTTGCATTTTGGGGGAAGAAGAAGAAGAAGAAAAAAAAAAAAAAAAAAAAAAAAAAAAAAAAAAAAAAAAAAAAAAAAAAAAAAGAATCACTACTAGACTGTAGACGAGTGATTAAACTAGAAACTTACACAAAAGGGAGAGGCAAATGCTCGTACTTGAATGCTTTACCAGCACCAGCAACAGTGCAGGGAGCTGAGATAAACCAAGAGTCAGGAATGCTAGAAACAAGGAAGAGAAGAATTCGGTGTTGCAGGTTGTTGAGTTCGTAGGTTGTTCCGCTGTTTTCTCATGAGTTCGACCCGGGCACCGCCTTTTATAAGTCAAGTCCCAAAACTTGAGCATAAGCTTAAGCTCAGCCAGCATCAGTCATGTTTTTTATAGCAGTAGTACTACTACTAGTAGTAGTACTTGCTTAAGTACATAAACAACACACTGGCGCCCTCTGTTGTTGCTGGACCCGCCATCCCACCCTGGAAATACGGACAAGCACGTCTCTAGCGTCTACTGCAGAGCCCTGAATACGAACTTCTTGCAGCGTCCCTGTACTCCTTTTTTTCTTTTTTTCTTCTTTTTTTTTTCTCCGCAGCTTTTTTTCTCAAATTCTTTTCAAAGTCCAAGTCTGCCCCGGAGGCCTTCCAAAGCCCATACCTTGCCGAATATAACGTGCATATGGCATAACACCCCGTTCTGCTCTCTGAATGGCCAGACTTTGCTTTGACTGTTTTGCTATTGTTTACTTCTCGCTGACTTTGCTGTCGAGATGGCCGCCGGCGCTCGCTGGCTCGCATGCGCCTGCTGCTTGTATCTTTGACGCCGGCGATGATGTTTGCCTATGACAACATAATCTTGTTCTGCTGTGTTCCCCTCCGCGGCGTTGTCGTCCATTTGTGTAAGTATACTTTTATGTTTGCCCCTAGTTTGTTTGGTAGTATGTAGCAATAATTCCCCATGAGATAAGCGTGTTCGTACTAGCGAGTAGCTTGTCCTCACCCTATCTGCTCATGTTTCCTAGTCGGCCCTTGATGATCTGTGACAAATGCCAAGGGGATCATGATCTTCTATATTCACCTCTTCATTTTCAAGCTCTGAAGAAGTCGGGCCATTTCTGCGCATCAACCGGGCGCCCTTGTTTCTGTATTCTTCAAGCTTACCGAGCTTACATGCTCGCGGGCCTTGGCGCAGAATCAGGTGAATCGGATGCTACAATATACTACTACCAGGAGAACCACCCGACTGTTTCGGCCGCCATCGACGGAGTAGTCTCGTCTCTCCTTTCTTCTCCGTCGTCGCCTTCGTCTGTTTCTGTGGACAGAGAAAAGAGAGAACAGTCCAAACATAGAAACAAACAAACAAGATGTTGAGCAGGGTTCGTCGGCGTCGAGAAGTAAAGTACTTACTTAAGTAGGTATGCTGGCCAGACCACCCCTTCCCTCCCTTGCCATTCGTCTATCCTTGATCTCCTCCAGTAAGCCTGTCCTTGACAGCTGCACCTGTACCACTTTTAGGGTCTTGGTCCGCCTACTTTCTTTGTTTTATTTTTGGTTTCAACGTTTTAGCAGTCGCTTTCGTGGCCAAGACGAGATGGTATCCCTTCTGTTATAATTCGTATTGTGGAATCAGCCACATAGTGCGTCTATTTATGTAGTATGCGGGCTATAGTCCCGGCTTGGTACATGTCTGTGCTCACGAAATGCTTGCTTTTGATAGTATATGCTTGGTCCGTACTGCCGTGTAAGCACCACTTTCCTAGTAGTACGGAGTAGTATTATTAAATACTACTGGTATCTACATAGAGTAGAAGTGCCACATTCGGGGTGTTGCTTTTCAAGATCAACTAAAAGTTTTTTTTTTGTTTGAAAAACGGCCGATTGTTGAAGTCGTTTTGAAACACGAAACGTTAATCACTATGTTTCTTCGTTTTTGCTCGCTCAATTCGTTAACCGAGTTTCGCCAGCGCTGTCAGAACTTGACCACAAGCGATTTACAACAAACTTGGTATGTTTTGTTTACGTTCTCTCAGAACACGTCTTTCAACACTACCTGCTCGATTCAGCTGTGCTGTGTGCTCAAGCGCGAGTTGCACATGGGCCAAGACAATCAGCAGCCTCCCCTCCCACTTATACAGATACTATAACACTCTTTCTTACTGCACCCACTTTCTTAACCCTGGTCCTTATTGCGGCTGTGTAGCTGTCGTTATCTTTTTTGGTTCCTGGACCTGAATCTTGAACAGCGCCTAGTGGAATCGAGTAATTGTCTTGTCAAAACAGTACGACATTCTTACAAAGTCTACTGTCTTTTCACCTGTGATCATCTCTTCGAGTTACCGGGCCATTTTCTTTTTAGGCGCCTTCTACTTTCTGCCCTGTCACTTAATCCCGGTTTGCATGTTTTTGAGTGTGGCTGTTCAAAAAAAGATTTGAGTACAGTTCCTTCAAGCACTCTCGCTTCTTGGTAGCTGGACCAGGGTTACAAGAAATTTGCCAGGGTAAATACAGACGAGACGAATATATTAATAGGAAAAGACTTTAGGTCTTTACCTTTCTTTCCATTCCATTTGTATTTCTAGTACTACTACTAGTACTAGTACTATACTACTTACTTATATAGCCGGCTCGCATACAACTGGGTAGTAACTGTTACTATATTTGGCTCAAATCTTAAATCTCAGCTCCTATTTGTTGATACCAGTGTTTTTCGCTGTAGTTCCAATTTCGCATTGTCAAAGCAGACTCAACTCAATGTCTTCTGCATATAATCAGGCTGTAAAGTTACTGAACTATTGTCATATAGTACTGTACTTATCAGGGTTATAGTTGGGTTTTGTTGAAATTGTGATTTTTGCAGACTTAACCCTAGCATTCGCATGTTTAAGCCGTCAACACCTTGGTTGAAAAAAGTACTTTTTATGCAACGGTTTTGTACGACGTTAGTTTAGCACGGTTACTTTGAAAGAAATGAAGAGTAGATTGAGTGGGCAGGGTAAAGTTTTCTCTAGATCACCTTCTTGCTGAAGTCAACTGCTATTACGATAGCTAGTTGCTCCGTCGATCTTTCGGATTGAGCGGGCTTGTTGGGGGGTGTAGTCACGTGATATACTCACACAACTTTAACATGGGAAGCGGCATTAACTTAGGGTGGAATTCCTCACTTAAATGCTTCCGGAAAGAAACCCTTGTCAAACGAGAACCCTGATAAGCACCCGCTCTGCATCATGTGCATGCACGTTAATGACAATGCATCAAAAGATTTGGTGTTGTGAACTTATGGCTTGAACAAGGTGAATAGAGAGGAAAGAACTCAACAAAGAAAACATACTCTTGTTGTAGCTCTAGAGCGTTCACATACCCTGCATCGCTTATCACATTGATTAGCTGTGAATTCACGTGAAAGAATAACGAGAGTATATACTAATAAGCTGTGACTGCAAGGCCGCGCATTCGGGATGACTAGATTCAGAGACAAATATATAAAGACTGAGATGATATAAATAAAGAACTCTGTGCCATTGCCTAGAAGAAAGAAGTTGTTCTCATCAATGCGGTAGGTATAAAGAATATTGCCCATCCTTTTGATTTTTGTCTTTTATATGACTAACAAGACAAAGAAAACATAATTATACTTTACTGTGCGAGGCCTTGATATTCAATACCTTGCTGAATGGCGAACCACGTACTTGGGGGCTGACTAGGCTGAGTGGTATGTGCTCAGTAATTCAGCCTCGGGGATCTTGGTTGCCTGTACAGAAAGACAAAGAAAGGGCTTCAAAGACGCTGCAAGCAATTGAAAGAAGTGCTGAATCACATCTCACAGCCTTGCCCCGTCAATTCCCCATTATTTCCACTCCATGCTGTCTAAAGAAAATACATAAAGTGGGATTTTAGCGGGTATAATCTGGGATACGCGCACAAAAACTCAGTATAGCCGCAAAGCCGCGCTCTCTCTCTTGTAACAAAGAAGAAAAAAGGAAATGACAATTTCATCACGTTTGTAAAAAAAAAAAAAGAATATTGGAATCACATTTTGTGTATGCAAACTATAGATTTTTTCTTTCTTTTAAACACGTCGTAGACTCGTCGCTTTTGCGCCATCTTGATTCATTCTTCCTTTTATGTTTCCAGCATCGCTCGCCTATAATTTATGAAGTCCTACCCACTTTATAGGCCCAGTTTTCTCTTCTCTTCCCCCTCGCAAATCCCATCAAATCCACAGTTCCAAGAGCCAAAAAGAAACAAGCCAAATCCAACTTTTTTAGCTTTGTGGAGGGACGGACTGACAGCCCGCTGGGCCGCTAAACAGAAACAAGACCCGTCCAAAAAATCAATTGAAACGCTAATTCAGTTGAGTCCAAAATCTTGTGCTGCTTCAATTCGAATTGCAAGTTTGTTCTGGTGCTGTTGTTTGTTTCTGGCCGGGATTTGCTGCTTGGCTCTGTTCTGGTCATTCATTCTTGTTTGCTTCAGCTCAATTCTTTTGTTCCAATTTTTTACTTTATTTCTTTTCTCGTTTGCTGCCTTTGCCTTGCCTTGCCCTGCCTTGCCACGCTATCCGCTCTCAATCGGCTCGTCATTCATCATCGTGCAGTGAATCGGCTTTTACTCACAAAGCCAAAACTAAACTAAACCAAACCAAACCAAACAAAACAAAAAACAACAGCGGAAACCTCCTCCAACCAACACATCCCCATTTTTATTTTTGGTCTACCTCTTTTTATTTTTTTTTTTTTCCCGCCTTGCTGCCCTGTTATTCTTCTCCATTTCTATTTTCATTTTGATTTACCGCGATTGATTGACTTCGAATTCGGTTCGGAAATACGCCAGCCACTTTCAGACTGCACACTGGCCCCCACGACCCAGTGCCATTTCCATTTCAATTAGCCTTTTCATCGACTTTCCCGTCGCCTAGTTTATTCGCTGCTCTGCCAATCTCGACCGACCTTTCTTGTAGCTGTCGCTGTCGCTGTCGCTGTCGCTGTCGCTGTCGCTGTCGCTGTCGCTGTCGCTGTCGCTGTCGCTGTCGCTGTAGCCTCTGCTTGATTTCGACTTCGGCCTTGTTATTTTCTAGCTTCCGGCTCCCTCAAATTTCCCCGCCGTTTTCCCGCTCCCGCCGCCGTCCGACGTTCATTCTCACACACACGCCCACGCCCGCACGCCCGCACACACTCTTCTCTCTGCATTTTGAAGCCGAGCTATGCCCTCGAGCAATTCTCGTTCCGCGGCTTCAATCCCTTCATCGCCGCGCAATACTGCGAGATATACCAACAAGGACGGCACCAAAGTCATCACCGTTTCTCGATCCACGGCCGCGACTACCGCCGACCCTACCTCACCGTCTGCCTCGTCCAGTGCTGCTGCCCCGACCATAGCTGCTGCCCCGCAAAAGTCTTCTTCTGCCGCCCCGTCCGCGGCCCACGACAATTTCAAGGCACCACCCGCGTCTGATTCTCCAATGCCGCCTGCCAGTGCCAAAAAGGCTAAGAAGCGCCAGGCTGCAAAGTCTGCAAAGGATGCTGCCCCGACGTCAAGCATGGATGTGATTGATGCTGCCAGAGACATGGCTTCGAGTGTCAGAGCTAATTCGTCGGCTGCTTCCGGCGCTTCGACAATTCCGGAGCCCGGCCACTCCACTCAAAATGCCAATGTTAGCTATTCTGTCGGCCCATCATCCGATGGAATCTCGCTGGAGACTGGAATCTCGAATTACCACCACCGCCACCACTATGACGATGACGCCCGCTCACCTGCCACCACGTCCTCAGACCACCTCCCGCAACTTGCGTCAAAGAAGAACAAGAAGCGGAAGAAGAAGACGAAAAAGACTGCTTCGGTGGCCGACTCCAACGACGCCGCATATCTGCCACATGGGCACTCGCACGGTCAAGATTATGCTGCAAATGGCTCTTTGGCACACTCGCATGGCCACAGTCACGCCCACGCCCACAGCCATCACCACCATAATCATCACCACCAACACTCATTGCCGCGTGATGACCAAGTGTGGGATATCAACCCACACGAAGACCGTGAGCGCATCAAGGAGTTTTGGCTTAACTTGGACGAGAAAGAACGCAAGAGCCTTGTGCGTCTCGAGAAAGAGACTGTTTTGAAGAAGATGAAGGATCAACAGAAGAATACTTGCACCTGCAACGTATGCGGTCGCAAGCGCACCGCTATTGAGCGCGAGCTTGAAGGACTGTATGATTCATACTATCGTGAACTCGAACAGTATGCACAGGAAGGAAGCTCAACGCCATTCCTGACTGACGCCGCGACTGGATCACATGACTTTTCCTCTAGACGCCACCCGCCAATGCCCAGCGCATTCCCTCGAACTCCAGCGGCTCAAAGCCGCATGATTGAGCACGTTAACGCCACCGAAGAATACGATGACGACGAGGATCTGGATGAGGATGCCGAGGACGACGAAGCCGGTAGCGACGAAGACCTTGAATACGACGACGATGGATCTGTCGATCCTCGAGGACAACCTCAACGACAGCCAGACGACTTGGTGGCGTTTGGCCAGAGCTTACAAGTTAAAGGTAGGAATGGCTTTTTTTTTTTGCGTTTATTTGCACCACGAGCTACTAACCAAGCCCGTCTACAGAGGGTATCCTAACCGTTGCCGACGATTTGCTACGCAATGATGGCAAGCGATTCATTGAAATGATGGAAAAGCTTGCTGAGCGCCGCATGGCCCGTGAGGATGGTTCATACCCATCACCTCACAGCGGTGGTGATAATGCCCGCCACGGAAACGTATTACAAGCAAACGGTGTCAACTATGCTCCACCTGTCGATCACGACCACGGCCTCGAAGATGGCGCTGAAGCCTACGAAGATGAAGGCGACGAGGGCGAAGAGTACGACGACGAGGAAGATGCCGAGGAGGATGAAGAAGATGAAGAGGAGATGGATGTACGTGCCAGTACTTTTGGTGTGATATCAAATGTAACTACTAACACATAGCAGGAACACCAAAGCGAAGAACAACGAATGGCCGAGGGACGCAAAATGTTCCAAATATTTGCTGCACGAATGTTTGAGCAAAGGGTTCTAAGTGCTTATCGAAAGAAACTGTCGGCTGATCGCTCTGCGAAGCTGATGGAGGAGCTCGACAAAGAAGAACGTGACCGCCAAGAGCGCGAGGCCGCGAAGGCTGCCAAGCAACAACGCAAGCGTGAAAAAGAGCGAGCGAAAAAGCAGGCAGCCTCGGAGGCCAAGGCCCGTAAGGAGGCCGAAAAAGCAGCTGAAGAGGCGGCCAAGAAGGCCGAGAAGGAGGCACAGGCGGTCAAGACGCGAGCCAAGGCAGAAGAAAAGCGCAAGGCAAAAGAGGCCCAGCGCCGTGCCGAAGAAGAAGAGCGCCAACGGAAGGAGGCTGAACGCTTACATCGCATCCATGAACAGGAACGTAAGAACAAGGAAGCCAAGGAACGGCAGAATAAGCTTCGCGAGGAGAATCGCTTGAAAGAGAAGGAGGCCCGCGAAGCCAAGGAGAAGGAGAAGGAAAAGAAGGAGCGCGAAGCCAAGGAGAAGCAAGAGGCGGAAGCGGCTCGTGAGATGGAGGAGAAGGAGAAGCAAGCCAAGGCTGCTCTGGCTGCGGCTCCTACTTCCACCCCTGCTCCTCTTTCTGTTCCCACTCCTGCTCCGGCCCATACTCCGACTGCTGCTGCTGTTGTGGCTTCCGCTTCGCTGCCCATAGCAGCTCCAACGACGCACCCCGTGACCCCATCCAAGCCCAGGTCCGCTGTCCCAGCTACAACGCCCGCGAGGACGCCGATTCCGGCCATGGTGAGGGCGCCATCATCGGTTGCCAACACCCCGTCCGCTGCGATTGGCGGCAGAAAGCCATCGGCACCGCCCGGCTTGTACAATACTCTGCCATCGCACGGCCCGAACCCGATTTCAACCACTGCTACGTATGCTTATGCCTGCTCACCCAAAAACCCCGTGGTTGCGCCCACTGTGGCAGCCAACGCTCCCTCCCCGAACCCGAACCCGAACCCGACCCCAAACCAGAACCCGATTCGATCATGTGTCGCATCTCAGCAGCTGGCTGACAATTCTTCGTCAAGTGCGCCCTCCGGATCACAGGCTAGTGGTGCTCCTAGCCAGAATGCTTCGCCGCTTGTTGGTTCCAGCATCCACACGAGCCCCAGCCCGATGTCCTCGTCGATGCCGCCGCATCATGGCATACCTCCTGTTCTGCAGAACAACAACAACCACCACTTTGGAGGTCTGCCTATATCGCCACCGTCCAACTCTAGTGGTCTGAAGGGTATCATGCCTGTAGATCAGTTCCTGGCCCATCAGTCGACTGTCACGGCTCCGCCGCCGGGTCTCTCGGCCTCGTCTCTGCCTCCTGGCCTCAGTCCGTATAACAACAGACCTATCCAGGAAGGAGGAGGCATGTATCCGCGCTATGGCTCGGTTGACGGTCTGCAGGCGCCGCCTGGGCTTGGAATGCCTCCGATGAAGAGCTTTGCCGGCCCGCCGCCT
Source organism: Thielaviopsis musarum (assembly GCA_001513885.1). Lineage (NCBI taxonomy): Eukaryota > Fungi > Ascomycota > Sordariomycetes > Microascales > Ceratocystidaceae > Thielaviopsis > Thielaviopsis musarum. Next base: position 8,698 of record LKBB01000193.1, read on the forward strand.
GGCCTCGGTCAGCCGTACGAGCCGTTCAACAGCCTTCCTATTGGCAGCAACAGCTTTGGTATGCAGAGCGACGCGTTGCAGTCGGCCTTTAGCCACGGACGCCAGTCATCCGGCTCATTTGATTTGTCGGCCCTTGGTATTGCCAACGGCTTCTACCACAAGCCTGCTCCGATTGGTCGTCCCGGCTCTGTCGCCCACAGCAACCGTAGCAACAGCACCAGCCAGGAAGACGTCAACGAACACCTCGGCAGCCGGGCCCTCCTCGACGACCAGGACGAGATTATCCCATCCCCTGCTCCTCGCCAGCGCGTTGGCTCCGGCGCTCCCGGCCTCGTCCGCCCCGCGGCCTTCAACACGTCGCCCTTCATCGACGCCCCCAGCGCCTTTTCTCTCGGCGGCTACTCCCCATGGACCGCCTCGACCACCAGCAACAATGGCTTCGCCCCGCCCGCCGGCATCTGGGGATCCAGCGCCACCAGCGGCGCCAGCTCCCTGGGCTTCCCCGGCAGTGTCTCGGTCAACGGCCTGCCTGCGCGGCGCAAAATGGTCACCGCGCAGACTCTCCGGCGCTACATGGCTGCAGCATGCCAGGCGTTCCGCGACGCGGGCCAGACGGCGCGCGATGGCTTTGTCGACTACGATAAGCTCAAGCGGCACGTTGAGATGCAGCTCGGCATCGAGGTCAGCGAGCGCGACCTGACGAGCGCGGCGGAGACGTTGGGCAACCCGAGTAACGGCGGCGGCTCGTTTGAGTGCCGCGAGCTGGCGCCGGGCTTGCGCGTGATTCGCTGGGAACCGCCGATGGATATGTTTCTGAATCAGTACCAAAAGCCGATGCCGCGTGAGCCGCTTGGTCATGTTCTCGGCCATGGTCTGGGGCGCGTGTAAGCAGTCCTTGGGGATAATTCAAGGTTGTCGTCGATCCATCTGTTGATGGGGGAGGCGGGTTGTGTCTCTGCAGTGTTCTTGATTATCTTTGATGTTGATCTGGTTCCTTGGGTGAACCCCCTTCTTTCTTCATTACGTGTCTCTTGTTTTTTTTCTACCCTCTGGCACATGCATTCCGGCTTCTCAACCTTGGCCTCCTTTTTCTTTGGTTTTCATTTTCTTTCGGGTGGGGGTTTTTTTTTTTGCTGTCTTGAGTTGTACTGTATCATTTCCTTTTTTTTTTTTCTTCTTTTCTTCTTTTCTTCCATCTTTCTTTTAGCTTCCCTTTTCGAGCTTGCCTCCACTGAATCTTTCTTTTACGCATTTACTTTTACCCCGCGCGCTGCATGACGCGTGATGAATTGACATTTTTAAGTTCCTCTCTGCCATTTTCTTTTTTCTTTTCTTTTCTTTTTTCTTTTTCATTTTTTTTCTTCAAGATTCAGTGCATCATTGATCGATATTCGTAAGGAAAACGGTCACATGATTAGGGGTTGCGTTGTAGATGTTAAAAGGGTCCTATATAGGTAGGCTTTGCAGATATTCATATCAACTTCGTCTTGATGCAATAGCCAACCTCATACCCGAACCAAGGCTATGACTCAAGCGTAATGTTAGTAGTAATCTGTGTCTCGACTATCCTATAAAATAAGCTTATATCTTTGCTGATCATGGTGGGGCACAGTTAACTTTTTTTTTCCGGCATTGATTCAACGTCAACTGAACCAAAGACGGTTTACATGACACGAGTAACTTTTTTGAGCATCGTGCTGATGCAGTGTATTTGTTTTTGGCTCTCCACAGGTGCTGCGCGACACAGTGACTTGCTCTTTTATGTTGAGGATAATTGTGGTGAGCAATGCTGCCAAATCTAAAAACAAGGCAAAGTTCTTATGCAGAGACAGGAGTGGACAAATTCACATCATTAGCAAGCGAGTAGATTCAATTCAAAGAGGTCGAGGAAAAAAATGTGGTGTATAATGACAGGTAGCTAATAAGGCTTTCTATTTTCATGTAGGGTAGCAAAAAAAAAAACAAACCAAAAAAAAGAGGATAAAACAAATTGTTCAAACACCCAGAAGCAAAAAAGGAAGAAGAAAAAAAGGGAGTCGGGGAATGTATAAAAGCGAAATGTCCCGAGACACAGAGAAAGAAAATTCAAGCTCTAAGGCGGGGGTTAAGTTTAGCATGTGAGGAGAGGGAGAAAATATCTAAGACGGATGACTCGATCGTATAAGGAAAATAAAAGGCAAAAATATAAGAGGCGTCACATTGAAGTATCATGTGGAAACGTAGATGGGAGAAACAAGAAAAAAAAGACGAAGAATCAAGGAAAGCTCTGGCGAAGAATCAAGGAAAGCTTCAACGATCAAGGATTGCGAGGGCTAGTCCACATCAAACCTAGCGAATAACCTCCACCCCCCAAACAAGGTACCAGACACTGAGAGGTTTCCTTTAAGAGACATCAGCTTAGTGCTGGTCCTGGAACGGGTTGGGCTGGTCGTTGGCCATCAACGGCTGGCGATCGGCGCGCTTCTGGTCCTTGGCAATGCTCTCGGCTTCGGCACGGGCGGCAATCTTGCGGTCGTTGGCACGCTCGCGGCAGCAGAAGAAGCACATGAGACCGACAGAAATGACAATGAACGAGGCGAAGCAAATGGCCACAATGATGCCGGCCGTGTCCATGGTGTTGTCGAGCTTCATGCAGCCGCCCGTCTTGCACAGGTAGCCCTTGGAGCAGGTGGCGGTGCTCAGGGTAGCCGACGAGCAGGTGGACGATGAGTCGGTACCGGTGGTGCACACCTTGCTTCTGTACGTGGTGTAGGAGCTGCAGTTGGAGTCAAAGGTGACTGTGTCACGGGCCAAGAGGTAGTTCATGGCCTCAACCATCAGGGTAGCCTCGGGAACATTGGTTCTGGGCGGGCTGGTCGAGGTGATGGCGGGGAGGGGCGAGAAAGGGCGACGGCGACGACGGAGCTCGGCGCCCGAAATTTCCTCGTCGTTGAGAGAGTCGTACAGGTAGCAGATTGCTAGGGAGTCAATGGCCGACACGTCGACGGCCGACGCGCACGACGCATCGCTGAAGCAGTTGTTGATGGACGAGACGGGCTCATTGGGGCCGAGACGGACAAGGCACGAGTCAACAGAGGTGTCGGGGCACACAATGATGGACGACTCGGCGTGGACCAGCGAAGCAGCATTCTGGCATTCTATCCGGGTGACCACAGCGGCAGAGGCGGACGAAAGCAGCGACGCTAGCAAAAACAAGGCAGAGCGAGTCATTGTGGATGTAGTTGTGTGGAGGTTGAGATGGAATACGGGGTAGGACAGACAGAAGCGGATATGGCGGTTCGTAAATTGAGTCGGCAAGTCTAAGTTCCAAGAAGAAGAAGAAGAAGAAGAGAAGACGGGTTATTCGAGCTAGGTGGAGATGCACGAAGATGGAAAATAAGCGATGAAGCAGAAGAAGAAAGTCGGCAATTGGCGCTTGAGGTGGAAAGTTGGAAGAAAATCAAGAAGAAGAAAAGAAAATGTCAAGATCAATCAAAATCAGCCCCTGAGAGAAAACAAAGCAGCAAGGTTTGTCTGTCTGTCTGGATTTGGTATGCACGAAGAATGCAGAAAAGTCGATAGCCTGCAGTTGAGTCGAAATAGAAGCAGAAAAAAGGAAAGGAAAGGCTGGTGGCGACAGGAATAGGGAAGGCGGAGAGAAGAAGGAGAAGCCAAGGGAAGGGAATGCCTGTTTAGCCTTCTTTTTGTTTTTCGGCAGGCTTTTTGAGGGTTTGTCGAGAAAAATTCCAGAAGCCAGATCCAGGGGGGGCTAGAGCATAGAAGAATAGCGCAAAACTGCAAACGGGCTCAAATTCGAGGCCAATAGGGCAGCGAAATAGAATGTCGTTATGCACATGGGGTTCGTGGAGTTGGTCAAGTAGTGGTAGTAGTAGTAGTAGTAGTAGTAGTAGTAGTAGTAGTAGTAGTAGTAGCACTATAAGCATATCGTCAATCTCATTTCTGGTGTCACCAAACAAGAAAGAGGCAACACGGCAGCGGGGCAAGCGAAAGAGACATTTTCTTTTTTTTTGTTTTCCGTGTTGATGACGCCAGTAGACCGTGGCTGAGGGGCTTTGCACACGAGTCCTCTGTAGAGCTTGCTTGCATTTTGCAACACTTTATTTCCAGCGCCCAACCAACGTCGCATCAAAACACGGGTGCTTCCCCCGCTTAGTCTGCTGATTAAAGTTTGAATGGCCGACTCAAACCGGGCAAAGTAAAGAAGTGTGTTGACCTACCTCAAAGATCCTGTCGGAAACATAAAAACCAATTGGTCGCAAGCAGCAGCCATTGTACAAGATGGCGCCTCAAGACGCCGTATGGCGTCGGTTCTACAGCATTTGACAGCATCTTGTGCATCTGCTGGTATATGACCAAGCGGAGTCTGTTTGTAAGTAGTACTACTAGTAAGCACTGCCTCCTCCTATAGAGTTACTGCAGGTAAGGATTTTTGGCAGAAGCACTGGGTCTATGAGGCTGAGGTCAAGGCTGAGAGGGGCTGTACCTTAACTGGCGAATTACGGAGTAGAGCTGTAGAAAGTGGAGAGCTGACGCCTCTCTTTTGGGCGGCTTTTCTGAAGCGTTGACCCTAGTCAGTTCTTTGCATGGACAAAGTCAGTTCCGTCCGTCTCTTAGGAGGTCGTTTTCTCTTTTTCGCTGCTGCATCTTTAGCGAGCAGTAGAATTGGAAAAAGTGGCGGTTAGTAGTATTACTAGTACGGAGTAGTACTACTACGTAGTAGTATTATGAACAAAGAAGCTTAGCGGATCGGAGATGGGTGGCGATTTCGCAGTAGTGGATTATGCTATGCCGATCCGATTGACGCGGCCCGGTCGAGAAGGATCGCGATCGGAGATTCTGGTGCGCACGGGTCGGTGTAGCGAGAAAAAAAAAAAAAAAAAAAAAGCCCAATCGAAGGGCGCAAAATGGAAATGCATAACTTACAAAGTAAACATGTTATTCTATATGACTGAAAATCAAGGCTGGCCAGCCACAGTTTTGGTGCCACAGGAGCACGGCGACGGCGGCTGGCGATGAACCCCAAGGGAAGGTGCAGAATCTTGCAAGCCAGCCCTAAACGGCGCACAGAAAAAGAAAGCAAAACCCTACAGCAAGTCCTGGGAAAATTAGGTGCTTGCTTTGCTATGTGAAGAGTCTTGGCCACTAAAGTGCAGCTTACTAGGCGTTGCTTTTTGGGGGTTGCCGATCTTCTGCAGAAATTGCATCATTGCTGCAGTATTTCTTCTGTAGGGTTATACAAGACACTCTGCACTTACTCACTGTTAGGGCGATTGGCATGAGAGACTCATGAGAGACTCGTGAGTTCCACTCGTTCTTAATACTGCTAATGTACGACTGGCTCTACTTTACAACTGTATCTACAAAGATCACATTCTTTGGAGTCTCAATACATCCCAATCACCTGGCCATATGGTCGTCTGATAACCACTAATCACCCACTCAATGCTACCCGGACATACCCATGGCCTACGGTACTTCGCCGTGTGACGAAGATCTCTATCGATAGTGCCTCACTGGCGCCGGAATACTTCCCCGTACCTTGTATAGTGCCTGCATTAACTGATATTATACCCTAGGACTATCCCAAATACGAGTTAATCTATGTAGTGTAGTAGAACACAACGTGGCATGGCGTCTACCGTCTATATGCCTCGGTTGTTGGCTGTATCCTTGAAACAAGTCAATTCAGTCAATGGAGAGCGCCTGAAGTAGCCGTATTCGGAGCACACTCATTCATTCGACCCTGTCGATACAGCCGTGATAAGGCATGAGCATGAGTGGGCAAACTCTTTATATGGTTAGTGAACCAGCTTATGCTAAACGCATAATAGGCCGCGCATGAGATTTGCTATTGGTTTTATTGCGAGTAGTGCCCTGGTCCTTCTACTACCCTTGAATCAATAAACAAATCACAACAATGTCTGACGCAGGTTACACTCCTCTAACCAACACTCTATCCATCATGCTTGACCTTGCGTATTTGTTTGTATCAAACCTAACGTCCAGCCGAAGCACTGTTGTGCCGAGGCTTATATACAGCGCTTATAAGATGACCCGTACCAGCCTTGGAACTATGAAAGAAGTCTCCTGACACGGGTATATCTAGCAAACATAACAGTACAATCAACAGGCCATGGAGAGCGGCTGCTGATTAAGTAAACAGCGTAGCAATAATCGTTCAGAGAGTCTTGGTGTGACAGAGTGCGACTGGCAGGCTGCGAAGCGAATCAAAGATCCCTGGCATGCTGAAAGAGGTTCCACGCTTTGTTCATACTACTTTGCTCTGGATTCCACATCCCAACCACGGTACATGCGCCTGGTTTCTAAATGAACGCTTTTTTTTTTCTTTCTTTCTTTCTTTTCATGTTCGTGTTCTCTAGCATTAGGGCGCTTCCAGATACATCTAGGCCGATCGCCAACCCCGGCTCTTTCTTACACACAAAATCACAGCCTACCGGGGCCAAGCCCAGGCCCCCTCTGTCAGACCCTAGCAAGAACAAGCCAATAGAGTGCCTTGATAATCTTGGGTGCGCCCAAAAGCTTTACAAAAAGGAACTTGTAAAGTTGGTTAATGTTTCTTTGGTAAAAAAAAAAGAAAAAAGAAAAAAAAAAACCCCCGGGCAGATCTGAAAGGGACAGAGCGGAATTGCTCAACTCGGATTGGCTGATAAACGGACCACGTCACGAAATACTGTATTCGCTTTTTTCTTTGTGGTTTTCTTTTTTCTTTCTTTTTTTTTTTTTTTTTTTTTTTTTTTCCTGTCCAGTGCTCTTATTATTCGATGAGTTTTAGGGGTCAGAACGAGAGGAAATACAACATGACTTACCGGTATCTTTGACGGGCCCGAAGAGACTCAGTCGGAACCGCTTTCTTCTTCGTACAACTGTTTTTGTAGTAAAGTCTAGACGAGGCAGGACAGCCGCCGGGCTGATGGTGAGTTATTCCCAAACAGCGTGATGCAGAATACAGGCGAAATGGTGATTGTAGGGGACATCAAGAAGACTGGCCCCTTGATAGTACAGAGTAGCTTAAAGTATCTGTAATTTTAATAATAGTAGAATTACTTTGCGCCACTTTTATATACACGCCTATATTCACTATTCGTCTGATAACGGCCCGCGGAAGCGGAAAACCTCTCGCCAAAATTTACTCTGCATTAGCCTGGACGCAGGGTGATGACAGGTGTGATTGATGCACCCGGCACACTCTTTACCGCCTCCCAGTATATATATGCTTCCAGGTATTGGGATGAGTTTAGTACCTTGAGACATCTACTGGCTCTAGGAAGGCTAACGCCACTTTGGATGGTGATTTGATATAAGGAGTGTGTAATAACTTCGCATACGATGTAGTACATGAATGCGATACTGTTTGCTATACGGAGTGTAACCATGAAATCACATCGAACCTGTGCAATGCCGTCCTGCGGGTCAGCCAGCCACTATCACTTCACTACAGGATTTCTTGAGAAAACAACACTATAATATCACTTGTTGATGCCAACGCACAGACAATGTTTCCAATATGGACTACGTGAGCTACTGACGTGACTTACTTATGTGATGGAATACTACTTCTTAGCTGTCACGGGAAGGAATGACACGCGTCTCCATCAAAATGGATTCCAGCCAATCTGCAAAGATCAACTCACCGAGATTTCGAAGTGCCCAGCGTGACCAAACAAGTTTGCGGGTTACTACATGAGTGACTGATCATCTTCCAAGGGGCATGTGGAGAGATGCTTGACAGTGGGAAGACAAAGAAAGGGACTGGCGGCTATGGCGGAAATTAGAAAAAGAAAAAAAGGGGAAAAAAGAAAAGTCTGGTTGTCAGGAGTGACAGAACGTAGTAAGAAGGGATAACAGGCAGACTGTCTGGAACAATCCACGAGTGACGGTTGTGGGTGTGGGTGTGGCGTAGATATAGAATTATCAATGTGCTACTTTTGAATCTGTAGTCTTGTCTGACAAATGGCTGTCATATGAGAATGATTATCTGCATGTACACACAAGCCACTGTCTACACCGCTGTCCCCAGCTTGGTCTCAACCACTTAATCTATGTCGCCTCTGCATGGTGCCCAACCGACTATCATGGCCCAGAGAAGCAACTAGATGGATGCGAGCGAGGACTGGGGCTTGGCGATTATGTCGTCTCGATTTATGCTCTTGCAGAAATTTCGAGACCAGTCAAGTAAAGCTAGAAGAAGCATCAGTAGACCGGTAGTTTGAGTGGCATTTAACAAAATGTTGAGCCTCATTTAACGGGCTTAGGATTGCAGAACGGCCTGTAAGGGCAACAGTATATAGGCACCATGACGCCATAGAGCCGCCTGTAAGGGCATCAGTATATAGGCACCATGACGCCATAGAGCCGCCTGTAAGGGCATGAGTATACTATTGGCACCATGACGCCATAAAGCCAGGGACTGGTGGGCATGCTGTACGTGTGACTCCCGCTAGCTGAGATTTTGCAAGCCCTAGTGACAGAGCAAGAAACACACAAAAGAAATAAAGTGAAGTTCTTGGAAGGGGTGGAAGCCGGGTTTTTACCCAGATAACAACCATTTATGGTTCGAGGACGGCCAGCGGTTACAGCCTCGGTGGCTTCGGTCTGGGGCGAACGCATCAAAAAACTAATGGAATAGTCCGGGTCCGTTATTTAAGACCGGTGAAGGCTTTTTTTTATATACATATTTACTTTTATATATATCTGGGTAGGAATGTAGCCAACAAGTGGTTTGCAATTTACAGCGTCATCTCCGTGTATTTGACTTTCCCCACGTGAGACTATATTCGTCCGACGACAAGCTGGAGAAGCCGCACACCGAGAATTTGACAGGGCATTTTAAAAAAAAAAAAAAAAAAAAAAAAAAAACAGGTTGGTCAATACCTTGGAGGAATCCCATGAAAGGTTGAAAGTGCGTAAGAGACGGATTTGATGAAAATCCATTGACCCATTGAAAGGGATTTAACGGATTGGGCAAGGAGGGCTGGCCAATGGCGAAGTTTGTCTTGATTTAGATGTGTGTTTTTTTTTTCTTTTTTCTTCTTTTTTTTCTTTTCTTTCTTCTTTTTTTTTCTTTTTTTTTCTTTTTTTTCTCTTTTTTTTTTCTTTTTTTTTCTTTCTTTTTTCCTGGCCATGGCATCCGACGAGTTTTGGCAGGGTATTAAATCAAAGGCTGCATAAACCAAAGCTTCAGGCACATTTGTGCCCTCTTGCGTTATTTTTCTTTATTACCTTTTTGCAGGTAAGTAAAATAATAGCCTATCGGAGACGAGTCGTCAGTCTTTTTTTGTCAGACAGGTAAAAACACCAATGCCTTTTTTTATAGCTTTTTTTCTTCTTTCCTTTAGCGCTGCTTCCTGGGGGAGGTCGAGTCATTAGCACCTCGCCGGCTTCACTCGCCTGCTCAAGAGGAGAAACTGATGAAGCAAATACTACCTCCAGATCAGCGCCTCTTGCAACATGCACTCTTGTGCTAGATGGCCACCCCCAGTTATTTGTCGTCTCTGCATACAGAAGACAAGAGAACAATGGAGCTCATCTCATCTTTCGTAAAGCCCTGAACCCTGAACCTGAGCTCGCTTAAGAACTGGGTTGTTATATCCTTCCAGCTACAGCTAAATAGCCAGAATACTACGGCTTCTCCCCCC
>LKBB01000193.1:23552-50006 GCA_001513885.1 Thielaviopsis musarum
CCCCAATCGCCTTGTCACATATGCATTCGGAAATGAATAACTACCTCTTTCACATCTCAACCTAGAATTATCGACAGTGCTTAATTTGGTATAGCCTTGCTTCTCCATCATCACACCATTGGCCTAGACGTCTCAATCAGCCGGTATTCTAGATAGCTCTTGAGACGTCTATCTTGTCCCATCTGCATGACATACTTTGTTTGCCCGGCTTTGCCTACCTGTTGAGCGTGCACGTCTGTGATGGCACACAAGCCCTCCACTGGGCAGTAAACATGGTCCGGTTTCTTCTAGCGCCCGGTGTGATTGATGAATTCTAGTGGGGGGGTTGGGCTCGCCTGGGTTGTGCGGCTTCAGTCAGTAGGTGGTTCACTCGACTTCAAAACTTCCACGGTGGCTGTCTTTTGTGAACCATGTGTGATGAGACGGCACCACATACTCTAGTAAGTATACAGGCGGATTCTGCCGTTGGCGCTGGTATTAATTCACCAACACGGACATACAACAGAATGTGTCAAATGTGCTTGTTAATACTTGACTGATATTTCGTTCCGTCATTATATCCTCGCTCCTAATTACTTTTTTTTTCTTTTTTTCTTTTTTTCTTTTTTTCTTTTTTTCTTTTTTTCTTTTTTTCTTTTTTTCTTTTTTTCTTTTTTTCTTTTTCAGTCCGAGCTAGGTTGTTATGATATATGAACACCTTTTTCGACTTCTCTCACCCCTCTATTACTCTTTCTGCTTATTCTTAACGCTTGATGTAGTTCTCAAGAACACCACCGTGATATGGCTTTATTCAACAACACAACTCACAACTAGTAATTGGAGTGATTGGTGCATCTTGTTATAGTGTAAAATGGCTGACTAAGCACCCGTAAAAGCGCAGCCTTTAGATATACACTCAATCATGCCACTACTACTAGTCTTACTTGTAGCGTACCTTGTACCGGGTCCATTCAACTACTTACAGGACTTGCTCAACTCTGACGTATTATAACAAGTTTCTTTTGATATAGCTTCCGGACAGACTCGCTTAACATCCGGACTCTTTTCTGCATGTCCGGCTATCCCACGCTGTTTAAGGCCCTGAAACCACCAATAACAAGACCAAGATGAAAAAGGGTATGAATAGCGAAAAAGAAGAGGTCCAAAACGAGCCACTGGTCTTCCTGTCTAGTCAGCGAAGGATGCATATGCATTTTGCATTGCATTTTGCAGGTGCAGCTGCAGTAGGCAGGCAGCTGGCTGCATTGAGGCATGGCAGGAATGCATGTATACTACGACATACTTGAATCTGCGTTGTAAAAGTCCACAACTTGATATCCACGTCTACCTGCCTCCACATTGATGCCCACGTCTGTTCTGACTGTGTTCCACGCATACAAGACACGCAGGCTCGATAGGACGGTGTGAGATTTACGGCCATGTCGTAGCTCGGGGCTTTTATAGTGCAGCACAGCGGGAGGCCCTTATTGAAAGTAGTAGCAGCTATAGATTCATCTGCTTTCTATTCTCTCTACATACCGTTAAAACCTACCACGAGCTCAGGCGCCAGCAGCACGATACGACGAACCCAGACTTCACGGAGAAAAAGAATTCGCATAAAAACCATTTGCCCGTGGGGCCTACACCTTCGGAAGCGAATTCCTTCTTCTGTTCCTTTTCTACTTGACGGAAGGAAAAGAAACAAAAAATCGGGAGCTGCAGGTAGAAGAAAAGAAAAAAAAAGAAAAAAAAAGAAAAAAAAAGAAAAAAAAAGAAAAAAAAAGAAAAAAAAGAAGAAAAAAGAAAAAAAAGAAAAAAAAAGAAAAAAAAAGAAGAAAAAAAGAAGAAAAAAAGAAGAAAAAAAAGAAGAAAAAAAAGAAGAAAAAAAAGAAGAAAAAAAAGAAGAAAAAAAAGAAGAAAAAAAGAAAGAAAAAAAAAAGAAAAAAAGAAAAAAAAGCAATATATGTTGTCGAATTTTCAAGACTGCACGCGAGCAAATCAAATCCTCGTTCGTCCTCCTTTTTCAGTACTAGTAGTATTGCTACAGCGCTCGTATCACCGTTATGGCGCTCACGTTTATAATGCGCCAAGACACCAAGAATCTGTCAAGAGAGCTTGTTTCCCCGCATTTTTATCCGGTTTGTTTTCCNAAAAAAGAAGAAAAAAAAGAAGAAAAAAAAGAAGAAAAAAAAAAAAACAGACTTGCCTACGGACCAGGACCAGGAACATACACAGCCGACGCAGGACAAGATTCCCCGTCCACTAGACGAGAACCTGGAAGGCAGAGGAAGAAGTCCTGCCTACTTGGTATGTTTTAAGCAGAAGAAGTTGTTATGCTGGGTGGGATTACAATGAAACCCCACTTCACCTACCTTCACCGCGCATGGTATTTTGTTTGTCTGTGGAGCGATGTTTAACAGAGTGAAGTTGGTAACTTATAACCAAGCAAAGTGAAGAAAAAAAACAAAAACAAAAAGTAATGCCAGAGCGCCAAGCGGGACTCGAGCGCAGCGTAGCGTTACAGCACAGCGACCCAGCTTACAGCAAGGCAAAAACAAAAGCAAAAGCAAAACAAGACCTTTACGGTTCCGCTACATCGAGAAGGCAGTAGCCCGAAGAAGAAACAAGCAGACGAAGCTGGAAGATGCAAACAAGGTCAGACAGAAAATTCTAAAACAAAAAATAGAAATAAAAGAATGGACAAGCCACCATGTCATCGTGGGAGCCTTGTCATCGTGGTCTGGTTCTAGTCCTAGCAGTTGTTGGGCGCCGGTTCATGAAGGAATGCGAGCTTCGGAGAAAGAATGTCTTCTAGAATAACAGAACGTTGTGATGTGTTTTTTTCTTTTCTTTACTGTTTATAGTTGTGGCTGGTGTTTCCTGGACGTTGATTTTCATATAGTAATTCTTGGTTTATATTTTACTTATATCTGTTTAATTATGTTTTTTACAGGACCCTGGCCCTGTTTGATATTCCACAGCTTTATTTAACACTTTTTTTTTTCTAGTAGTAACCTATCAATATTATTCTTTTTTGTCTAGATGAGCCTGTATACCAGCAGTAGTGCTACGTTTTTTTTTTCTTGGTTTCCGAAGGGTGTGCTATATGGGTCCAGAGACACCCCTCGCGGGAAGCGGAACAACATTTCTTTTTTTCTTTTTTTTCGGTTCTTTTATTTCCAATTTATTCGTTTTTAATATTCCCAAAAAAAAAAAAAAAAGCTAACACGACAAAAAGAAACAACACAACGCTTACTTTCTCTCCCAAGCCGTGGCTACTTAAGTACTATAATAATCCAAACACACCCGCCTCTGAATGACACCTTGAAAATGGGGGCTCTTTTTCTTTTTCTCTTTTTTTTTCTTTTCCCCTGTTTTCTCCGTCTTTGGAATACCAACCAGGACACTGGCTGACTACACACTCACTAAGCCAGGACTTCATATTCCTTGACTTTCAGCTCAGTCCAGCTCCACGACCGTCTTTCCACCAGAAAATTGGCCTTCTTTCCCGTACTTCATCTTTCTTTTCAACCTGTGGCTCTCCTTTACCGCCCCCGTCAACTCGTCCATGTTCTTTCTCCCCGCCTGTTTCTCGACTTCTGTCAACACTATCGACTTGCTACTCTTGACTGTCTTCGCTAAAGCCGTATTTGGGGCTTTCAACTCGTTTTACCATCCGATCCGATTGTATTCATTTCTACATTTAAGCCCTTACGCTGAGCCGAACCATTGAGCAGCCAGCCTCGGCTTCTTTTTTTTCTTTCTTTCTTTTTTACCTTTTCTTAGTCTTTTTCTCATTCTTTTTCAGCTTTTGTGTCCCTGGCGGCCTATTTTCTTTTTCCATTCTTTTTTGTCTTGTTCTGTGAAACGGCAGTGCAGATCCGGGCTAGACTTCCGGGTGTCCATCCTCGGCTCCAGCGTCAAAAATTCAGTAGAAAAAGATACATACGACACTCAACTATCTACCTAATATTCAACCATCTACCTGATCCGAGTACTATCCCGTCCTTTTGGCTCTGCTCTCAAACTACTTGGGTTCAAGGTAGTCCCCAACAGCAGCTGAACTTCTCGATCAGAAAAACCTCGATTGTCACCTCCAGATTTCCCGTGGCTCAACCTGTTATTCCACCTAGTTCAACACAAACAGAAACAAGCTCGGCTCTCCTCCCCGAGCCACACAGCCCCAGCTTCCGCCCATCAAGCTACGCGCCCAGATTCAGGGCCCACGTCTTGTCTTGAGATCTCAGGGAAAAAAAAAAAGAAAACAAAAGGACCGCCTCCCTTGGGGGTCTCGTCTGATCTAAAGACTGGTTGTGTCTGGCTGTTTTACATCATCACACCGCTTTCCAACGACTCACTCCTAGTATTAGTACTAGTGCTACACTCTGCTAAGCTGTCTGTCAGACAAGAGATCTCAGCTGCGTCCTCCGGCTCCTGCCACCGCATTCTTCCGCTTGTCTGTTCAGCTGAGTCCGCATTTGTTCTCCCAGTGTCACTGTGTTTATACTACTATAACCCAGGCTCCCTCGGAACAATTTATCCGGTCCAACGTCAAATTTCTTTTTCTTTCTAGCGCCGTTTTTCCATTTCTTTATTGCCTCTTTTTGTCTATTCTCCTACGTCTTTTTGGTTGTTGGTGCTCTTCTATATACACCCCACTCTAACGCCCAAGTTATACCACCGCCAACAACTCAAAGTCAACGGTGTTGTCGTTTTGCATCCTGTGCCACCTACAGCAGACGCCTGTTTCTTTTTTTGATCCCCTTGTAGTAGGTTGGTACTAGATCTTGTCAAACAATAAAAGCAAGAAAGAAAAAAGAAAGCAAAGAAAGGACACCCCCAAAAGAAAAAAGAAATAAAAGAAATCTCTCAGATCACACGGCATCCAAGCGAGACGCCCTTGCTTTTTCCTCTTTTTTTTTTTCTTTTCCCCGGCTCGACTTCCACACCCAAACTTTCTCTTTTCTCTTATCCTGTCTTCTCACTTGTTACTAGGCCCAGGTCAACTCCAGGGCTGAGGGATTCCCTTTGTGATACAACAAACGGCGCAATACAAAGAACCGCATTCCGCCCTTCTTTTTTTTTTATCTCTCTCTTATGCCCCTGTCATTTCACTTGCTTTTTTCTCTCTTCCCGCTCTCTTTTACCTTTCTTTTATACCCAGGCTGTTGCCACTCAAGAACAACAACGCTTTCTTTGATCTGGCATATTTTTCATAGTCACTGGCCTTCCTCCCACCTTGTCTTCTATACCCTTCCTCTCAACTTTCGCTTCTACTTTCCGGGCATAAAGTGGACTTGATCTGAACTGGTCCACATATCACTGTAGCCGCCCAACCACTGCTTTGTTTATCTACTGTTGGGCTTCAATGTTTTGGTTGCTAGGCACCTTGTTTGTTTAACCTTTACGGAATATCGGTTCTTTCCTATTTTGGCTGTCCAATAGCAGCTCGTTTCCCAAAAGAGCTTTTGCCGCTTTTTTGTGCGCACATTTTCTTTACGGCTTTATGAAATTTCTTATATTTCATGTCCTTTCCGCTTTTCTCTTCTTTATTGCTTCATTGCCCTTCTTCTTGAAGCACATCTTCACATACATTTTGGAACTCACATCTTCTGATACCTCAAAGACTTCTTTTTTATTTCGTCTTTACGTCGTTTCATCTTCTCTCTTCTTTGATCATCATTTTGCTCTGACTTCCTAAACTTCTTTCATCCTCAACCGGCTTTCGACTATATAAGGATAACTCATTTTCCTCCTCGATAACTCTCTCCTGGTCTTTTTCCTCCAGCACTCCCTCGATCAACACTCATCTCTCTCTCTCTCTCTCTCTCTCTCTCTCTCTCTCTCTCTCTCTCTCTCTCTCTCTCACATACTCACTTTGATTCATCGCTTTGCTCGTCTCTACAAACGTATCTGCATCTCAACCCACGCCGACCGGCCATCCCGTCAGTATGCCGTCCTCTGACACTCCCTACCGGCTCTCGACATGGGACCAGTCCGCTAGCCGTGTCCACGTGCGTCTCGCCATCTGCTTCACCATGGAACCCGAATGGTCACGCGAGGAAGTTGCCGGCCAACTTAGAAAGACACTGGACCTACTCGCCCAGGCCAAGCCACAGTTCGCGGGCCGTCTGTTTCTGGGCCCCAGCCAGGGCCGCGTGTACATGCATGAGGCCGACGAGTACCGCATTCCGTTCGAAGTCCACGATGAGAGCAAGAGCTTCGGAATGACCTACGACCAGTTCCGTCATGAAGGCTTCCCTTCGTATCCCACCGTCCACCCGAGATACTGCCTGGACGGCGATGTCAAGCACCAGTTTGGCCAGGGCGAAGGAGTGCCCGTGGTTATCATCCGCGCCTTCTTTGTCACTGGTGGACTTGTGCTATCTGTATTCTTCCACCACGCCTTTGGTGATGGAAACTGCATGGGCGACTTTGTCGCCGACTTTGCTAGCCAGTCTCGCCAGAGCACAATGCTCAAGAACGGCGAGATCCAGAATCGTGACATGACCTACACGGGGTATGCCGACCAGCCGATGCCTTCCTTTGATACTCTGCTTGAGCAATGCCCGGAATACGTGTACGACAATAAGCTCCAGGGCCCGAACAACTCCGTCGTCGGCCCCGGTGGCATCTCCCCCGATGCCTACGAGAAGAGTGGTCGGACCTTTATCTTTGACAAGGACGAGGTCAAGAAGCTGCGTACTGAGATTCGCGACAGTCTTGGCCTCCAGGACAAGGAGATGCAAGGGTTCCCCTCTACGTACGTAACACTCGCCGCTCTGACGTGGTCACACACTGCTGCTGCCCGCCGCCAGGGCGAGAAGCACATTTTGCCTCCGGACAGCGGCCTCGGCAACGAGCGAGACGCCGCGCTTCTCAACCCCGTCAACTGGGCCCTGCGTGCCTTCCGCAACGTGCCCAACTCGTACCACGGCAACGCAGTGATGCTCGCGCGGACCACTGTTCCGGTACCGCAGCTCCTCAAAGCCGCCCAGGATACTGCCGCCCTTGCGCAAGTCAGCGTGGCCATCGACCAGGCCATCCGCCTCGACGAGGAGTTTGTCAAGACGCGCCTGCAGCTGGTCGACCGCTGCCAAGACCCGCGCAACATTATGCTGTCCTTTGACGCGCGTGTCCGTGAAGATCTCGCCTTCAACACATGGCGAGACTTTGGCGCCGACTGCGAGTGGGACCTGACGGGCAGCGGCGGCCCTTTTGTCCGGGCTGATGCGCTGCGTCGGCCGCAGACCGACTGGAACCTTGTTGGCTCTCTTATCCTGCCCGCCCGCCGTGAGTCCACGGATTACGAGATCGTGGTTACCATCCCGGCTTCGTCAATGGCGGTGCTGTTGGCAGATAAGGAGTACACCAAGTGGACCCGCCGCATTATTGGCTAAGTTTCTGATTCGATTCTTTCTCATTATGTGATGATAGCGATGACTTGGACCCCAGGTCTATGGTTCAGTCCGGCTTGCATTCGTGGCGTTCTTTGTTTTCATTTTCTTCTTCTTTTCCTCCGTTCTGCTTTTTCTTTCGGGTCATGACTTGTTTTATCTCTGTTGTTTTCACCAACGTGTTGTCTACATTGTTTCCTGTCTTTTGTCTTTTCTTACTGTTTCACTCTTCTTAGAGTCATATCCAGATATACACAAAAACATCTCATTTCACAGTCTTCTGTCGTCTCTTGGCATTGCACCCCCTGCCTGTTGCTTTGCTTCTCTCACGCTGTCCACTAGCTCTGTTCCCTGCTTTACATCACACTCGCATCTTTCGGCTGTTATTTTTCTCGGTTTCTTTGTGTCTTGGGTTATAAGGCTGGTCCTTGGTACTGTTTGCTTTGGCTTTCTGCATTTCATGTCATGTTTGATTGTTAGTTTTCTTTATTATACTATTTTTGGTTGATTTTCTTGTGTGATTTTCTTGTGTGATTTTCCTGTGTAACTTTCTTGTATGATTGCTTTCCCGCTGTATGTTTTTGTTTATAGGCTAATTAATTAATTGAATCTTTCCAGCGATCCAGGCTTGTTTCACCAGGTTTTTTATGTTGATATCGACGCCTCTTGGGTTCAAACGACGCCAGACTGGATACTGGATGTGATAAGTACGCAGGGCTTAGAGGGCCCTAGATGAAATATGCCTCTGTATCCTCAGTCTCCTATGAAAAGGAGAGAAAAAAAGAAAGAAAGAAAAATACAGTATATAGAAATAAAGATTTAATATATCGGAAATGCATCACAGTACTCTTCTGAGAGGCAAAGATACCACCTGTGATATGAGACGAGGTGTACTCCACATGTCGTTTCACGAGTGGAATGTGTTAGTTTAGCTTTGTGTAATGTAGATTGTTAGGGTTAATTATTGTCGCATTTAGGGTTTGTTTAAGCCACCAGCACGTGATGTCAACGTCATAGTTTCTAAACTTGGAGGCCGCAAACAGACAGCGCCGATCAAAGTCGCAAGATATTTATTAAGAAGCATTCCACCACCTACGCAGTTCATCTTCTCTTCTTCACCATCTTCCCAAGCACAGAAACTTTCAAATATCAGTATCCTACCAAAAAACTATATTCACAATGCCTCTTGTTGTTCCCGGCCTCAACAACGTCAGCGCCCAGGGCGCCAACTCGCAGGATGCCTGGCAAGCCAAGCTGATGGGCAAGACTCTCAGCACCGACCAGTCCTCCAACGAAACCGTTTGTGCACACCGGTCCCATCATTTTGCTGCGGGCTTGAACTAACATGAAGACTAGGTATTTGCCGTCAAGGATCTGCCCGAGGTGCACCGCATAATCCAGCCCGGCCAAAACACCACGCGCGACCTAAATGAGAACCGATTGAACGTGTGCCTGGACGGCGACGGCCTGGTGCACAATGTGTACTACGGCTAATTTACCGGCGCCGCACAGCCGGATGGAGGAGAAGCAGTGCAATCAGGGCATATCATGCGTGTTTACTTTATTATATATTCTAGCAAACCATTGAATTCACATCTCGTTGAAAACTCACGTTCGTCTCAACATGTGAAGCGAACTTTGTACTTACATTGGCTCAAGTCCAGCTGAGCTCAAAGCTAAAGCTGCAAGCTCCAAAACGCCCTGGAATAAAACCCCGCCTTCCTAATTAGGACGCGGGGCTGAATTTTTCTGCCGACGTCATTGTTAGAAATATAGGCGACTCAAAGCCTGGAGCAGCCTGTAGGCCCCTGTAAATATAGCGGTTGTTGGAGCTTCCCGCTGTGGATATATGCGAGCCTCACGATCGCAAACATTTTGCAGCCCATTGTTTAGCACCAAAAGTAGCTCGTTCCGTCTGTTATCGCGACAGTTTTGACCACTGTCATTTTCACATTTCTTTCATCTCCATCTCAGCGCTCACGTACCTACAAACCGCCAAAATGTTCAAGAAAGAGTAGCTCTTCCTCCTCCTTCTTCTTCTTACCACCCCCCCCCCCTCGCCCGCTTTCGCGCCGTTCTACTAACACACTTATACTTTTCTCGTCGCAGAATTACCCCCGTACCCAAGCAAAAGCTCAAGTCTTCGGTGCAGCGCGGTCTGCGCCAATCGCTCCTCAACACATACCCGCTGCTCACGCCGCACGGCGACGCTGTGTTCCCGAAAAAGGCCGCCCTCGAAAGCATGAAACTGCCCGACCGTACTGTGCTGTACGTGCTCGACGGCGAGCCGCTCTTCTTCCAGCCCGACTTGCCCGGCACCCCGATCCTGCCGCACCTGCGTCTCGTGCACCGCTTCCCTGCCGCCTTTCCCTCGCTGCGGATTGACCGCGGCGCCATTCGCTTTGTCCTGTCGGGCGCGACGCTGATGGCGCCCGGCCTGACGAGCGCCGGCGGAAGACTGCCCGAGCCCAAGGACGGCGAGGAGAGATCCGAGGATGGGTCGTGGACGCGCGAGCTGGAAAAGGGCGAGCCGGTGGTGATTATGGCAGAGGGTAAGCAGCATGCTTGCGCAGTAGGCATTCTGGTCGCGGGCTCAAAGGAGGTCAAGGCGAAAGGAAAGGGACCCGTGGTGGAGGATGCGCATTTCTTGGGCGATGGTCTGTGGAACATGAACTTGAACTAAGACGGCGGAGCGGCAATCATTCAAACATACTTACATACCCAGGAGACAGGAAAACTAAAGGTTGGATGGAAATAGAACAGTCATGGACGGAATTAAAATACGTGTTACAGTTTTGATTCACTCATACAACCAAGGTGCATAGGTACTGATTCGCTCACGGTTGTTCGCTATTCATATTACTAATAAGACCTACCCAAGCCATGCACGCTATGGGCAACATGTATCCAGCGCGACGAAATGCCTGTCTTTTGGGCTACTGAGCCTCTACTGCATTTCCAGTCTCGGCTTTTTGTGTGGACTCTCGCCTGAAACCCCCGAATCGTTGCCAATAGCATCCTGACGACTCTGGTCCCGGGCAACTGCGGCTGCCCTAAGTTCCTTGATGCGAATCTTCACAGTCGCCAGAGAGTTCTTGATGAACCGCCACACCTTCTCTTCATCCCACTCGTACTTCAGCTCGCCAATATAGTCTGGACGCAGCACTCCGACACTTTTGAGCAGGTCGTCGTTTTCAAAGAGCATCTGCCGGTATGCCTTGACCAAAATGCCCTGCTCCTGCGGCGAGAAGCCATCAGCCATAGCCGGTACGCTCTGAGTCTTGAAAAAGGCCTTGAGACTGCGGTTCCAGTGATGCGTGGCCATTTCTTCGAGGAATTCGTGTTTTCGCGTGTCGTATTCCTGGCGCACTTCTGGGCCAAACGTTGCAAACAGCCTCTTTTCAACCTGCTCCTTTGTCACCCGGGGCTCCAGGAAGCGGCCCTCAGACTTGCACTTGGGCAGAAACTCCTCGATCCAAACGTTGAAAAGCGGCCGCACGTTGGTGCGTCTGCGTTCGCGAGGACTCAGCGACTGACGATCCCCAGAAACGTCGCGGTCCTGAAACACCATGAACATGGGACAAAGGGCAATAAACTCAAACACTTCATCCACAGTTGAGGCCGGTCCTTCCCAAAATGGTCCATCAGCCGGGAGTCCTAGAAACCTCAGGGCTTCTTTGGGGTCTTCCGTAAGCTTGACCTTGCTGCGCCGGCGGTTATACGGCTCAATCTCAGGCACACGCACGTAGAAGCCCGCCTCGTCGGCTGTGAGGTTGAAGGGGCGAATAACAGCGCCAAGAATATTCCAAAAGTCGCCATGAGTGTGGCGGAACTGGTTCCATTCCCAGGCTGACTGTGTCGGGCAGACCTGGACGTCTACCTGTACAAATGGAATGACCTCGCCGTCTTCGTCCTTCATAAAGGTATTTTCCGAGTCGCTGGCATAGATTGGCTTGGGGAATTCGTCGGGCCAGGCGATGGCCACATTGATCGTGGCTGTCTGGGGGGTGAATATCGTGTCAGCAGCATTTGTAATGACCCGGATCATAGCCACTAGTTGCTCTTCATTCTCGACGGGAACACGAGGATCGCAAACGGCGAAGTCAATATCGCCAAAGTCAGTCTTGGCCGGACCTTCTATCGGAGTCGCAACGTGCTTGAAAATCTTTGAGAGTTTAAATTTAACGCGATCCCTGTGGCTGAAGTAGACATCCGACGGCATTCGTGGGGTCCACTTGTCGGCAAAAGCGTTTCCGCCCATGGTCCCGGTAGGTGACTAGGAGATTTGGCGGCGTCGGAAGATGAATCTTGTGAAACTGAGGGCGGAATGAAATTCCTGCGAGAGATTTTGTCACCAGGAAAATGGCAGACTAGCAAAAGAAAAATGGCAGACTAGCAAAAGAAAAATGGCAGACTAGCAAAAGTGAAATAACAAATAACAGAAGGAGAAGGTTTTCATTCGCAGGCCAATAATATGTCCCGGATATCAATTGTGTGGGGTGATGCACCTTCTACCAGTGGACGGAGGTGGGCCGGTGACCAGTTTCACGGTAGTTGCTTGGATGGTCAGGCCGGCTATGAACTGCGGGGCCAATGGGGACAGGCTGCTTTTAAACAATAACGAATTGTTGCACTGGTTGGGGAGACACAGTAGCGAACTGTAGTCAGAGCAAAGATTTTAAGAGCGAGTGCTGTGGATATTTGGTGTTGACATTTTTTTTTTCAGATTTGTCCAGGAAATGAATCTTGTAAGACGTATTAACGTGCCCCTTTATGTAGACACTATGACTGAGAGATGGACCAACCGACAATATGACGCATCAGAACGGAGTAACTAGCCTCTCACTTTTACAAATCTGTGGTCGGGCTCCCATAACACAGTTTATTTGCATTTCTCACACCACGAGATAATTCGGGCGTTTTTGCGAACTGGACGAAGTCTGAGTCAAAATCATGTAAAACAGCAGGTATCAATCACCTGGTATATAGAGCAAGCCAAGAGTATTTCCATAGATGTTTCTTTAACACTAGCGAGTCTTGAGTCTTATACACATAAAACTTAAATACAACTACATTTGGCCAAATCTGTCGGGGTTACACAACTCCTCATTTGACCCAGACCCTAATACCACTTCTTATATCATCAATTTATGCATCAGTTTTCTAACGATTCTGATCACAAAACCCACCTTCATGCAGCATAATATTCTCTTGGTGAGGTTGCCACTACCCTTGTCTCATCTTCTACCAAAGTACTCCGTACGTATGAGTAAAACTCTCATATCTCCCTCCTCTCACCTTTTACAGCGCTTATCTAGCCTTGGTTTCAGTGTCACGCCCCTAAAGCTCTTCTGTACCTTTGATTTGCCCAGCCTAGTTTTCTCGCTTTCTCTCTACCCCTTGAACTTCAGCGCGTGCGTCAAATGCTTGGCATATGTACACTGAAGCTAGAGTTGAGGGCCCTTATGTCAGCGCCCAATTGAGTAACTAAGAGCCCTTACAGCATCATAAAGTCTTGGCATCGCCTTTTTCCACATTGCTACTATTTTGGAGCCTCGTTTTCTTGTCGCGCGACTGTGAATCAAGGTGAGCTTTGAAGCTTCTTCTGAGCCTTTCCTCGTATCTTACATTATGTATAACGGTCAGCGTATGTGACCTAGCACAAGCACACCATTGATACCCAAGAACTTTGCATGCTCCGCCCTCTCAACAATGGAATAGGAGGACACTGGCTCTTTGGTACATTTGCTGCTTATTCAAGCTTGCTGTGCCTATAGATTAATACTAGACCTCTTTGTTGAACTTCTCGCACGATATAGCGACCTAGAAAACACGACACGAATTTTAGCTGAGCAGACGAAAGAGGAAGAAAGACAAGCTACTAAGCTCAAGCCTAAACAGGACATGATCAGCATTGGAAATTCATTTGCTTGTCTTGAATACCAACAGCCCTGAATGCAACGTACTGTCATGCTAGAAAAATGGTGGTACACCAGAGAATCTGACGATGGACCCCAATACCAACAATTCATGACAACAGGGCTGTGCACGCCAAGCTAAGCCGACAGTGCGCTAAAGGAGCCTCTGGGCTGTGATGGCCCGCAAGTAAGATGTGTGTACAAAGAAAAGAAACACGATCAAATATCAAGCGACAAAGAACAGTGACCAGGCGGCTGTCTTTGACGGTTGGTTTGGTGCGACAGCTTGAAATAGAACGCCAATGAATGTATATATTCTTGGCATCCAATCACAAAATAAAAGGCAAAATGAACTTCAGAGAGGAGCTTTGAAAGTGCCGCGAAGCAAGTTTTTATGAACCGCCTCTTCTGCTCTTGTCTTGGGTTCTAATTCTATGTTTCTACAACCACAAAACTATTTCATTTTGTTTGATCCTTTCACACCTTTGTTTTCTCGGGGCTCAAGCACATCAAAGCAAACCTTTGGCATTTCTTTTACTGTTGTCTAGTCTCACAATGCCTTCATTAACACTGTTGAGAATCACGCTTCGCGATAATGCCCCCCCAGCGGACATTTCTTCTACCGTAATTGCACTTGGAAGCACAACAACTGCCGCCGATAGTCAAAGTACCATTAATTCCTTGATAGGAAACTTGGGTTCTGTCTCTGCCTCCAACCCTCACATTAAAGTTCGCGCCATTGTCGGAATCGTCCTCGGCTGCTTCTTCTTTCTATTCTTCGGCGCTATTTTGTACTGCATCTTACGACGCAAGAAGAATTCTCAGTCCAGCGAGGGCATCAAGGCTGGCATGCAGCGGGGGCCGCGCACTTTATCTCGACAGAGCATTCAGCTTGGGAACAGGAGCGGCGGAAATGTGCTCGTTAATTCGGCGCCTACTTCGGAAGATCCGGTAAATCGTGCTGGAAATGAGACGCCACCACCAGAGTATAGTGAACGAGCGGCGGGGTCGAGTTATATTGCCACCGCAGATACAAGAGATAATGCTCCTTTACAGACAAGAACAGGTTGATGCGTAGTGAATCGGCGGATGAAATCATAAACGAAATATATCACTGTTTTTTACTCAAGAAATTACCCATTACCCAGTGAACCGGGCGAGAATCGTCCCGTTCAGGAAGGCCGTTAATCCAAGTCTGCCTTGACACTTTAACAAGAAGGATGTAGTACTAGTAGTACCTTGATTCAGCCCTTTCGATGGATCATATCTTCCTGATTTACAAAAGCTATTAAACCACGCGTCTCCCCCCGATATATCGCCTGCTGAAAACATGAAAATTGTACGCACTATACAATATGGTGTCAGTTCAGCCCCCCGCGGAGCTCAAAGAGCTGCTTAAAGATTCTTATGACGCTATTGGCGACCACTACAATAAATGGGCTGCCAAGCACACTGAGCTGCGCTGGAAATACGCTGCTATTGTCGACTCGCTTCTTCCCAAGCCGGCCGACCCAGACACTTCTTCTGCCCTGGTTGGCATCGAGCTTGGCTGCGGGTCTAATAGCTACCTCACGCCAACGTCTTTCCGGCAAATTATTGCCAATGAAATGTCAACCACGATGTCTTCACAGGGCCGCGAACTACACAACGGCCCTGTATTCCCATCGCCCCAGACATCTACCGCCCTGGAGGCGCCTGAAAGCTTCGTCTGGGCTGTCGGCGACATGATGGCCATCGATCTGCCCTCGCAGAGCATTGATGCCGTGCTGGCGTTTTACAGCATCATCCACCTACCGCAAGACGAGCAGAAAGAATTGATTTGCCGTATTTCGCACTGGCTGAAGCCCGGCGGCATCTTCTGTGCCAACTTTTCCGCCGAGGCAACTGAGGGCAGTGAGATCAAAAACTGGTTTGGGTTGGAAAAGGGTTGGATGTTTTGGGCGGGCTGGGGCACTGACAAGACCCTGGCAATTGTTAAAGACAATGAGCTAGAGATTTTGCAGGGAAATGTCGAGGGAGACGATGTGCGCGCGCAGTTTCTGTGGGTTGTGGCGAGAAAGCCTGAGGCTTAGGAGGCGAAGCTTTGCAAACACGAAACGATCTTGATCTTGATATATCATAACAACCCTATTTTAACCCTTGTATTGGTGGGGTTCCGGCTCAGTCAATGCTCGATCTCAGCCCCCTCCAGCAATTTGCGATAAGGCCATACGATAAGAGATAGGGAGAATTATGGCCTGGCTTGTTTCCCTTACTAGGGCGTCCTTCACCATTGTGCATGTGCCTGTAGTGTGCTTGTAGCCCTTGTAGCCCAGCTTGAAAGGAGCTTCTACTACCACTTCTCGGGCAGGTACAAACGAAGCGCGAAGCAGTCGCGCGATTCTAATGTGTTGTGCTTGTTGTAGTCTTTATAAAGTTTTTCTTGAAGTTTTTCAAACCTTCAGCCTCATTGGCAACTTAATCGCTTACATTATATTTTCGGCCCTTTTTATCGATTCTCCATTGCTGCGCCGTTGCCATATCTATGTGGGACTTTGTTATGACGTTTTTCTGTCCAACGCAAGCCCACGACCGCCTATAACTTGTCCCAAACCGGCTTACAGGCTTTCGATATATAGCGCTCTACCCATTATTTTACTGCTTTGAATTTTGTAGGCTAGGCTCCGTCAACCAGATTCGCTCCTTCGCTTCCCATTGCGACTCTCTAGAACCCCTGCCCAGTTTCTAACTTGTTTTACAGTTACCTACACAGTAGCTCTTGGTCGGTTTTGTTCTGGCCTCTGTGTGTGACATCCGAGTGAATTAGATCGGCTCTTGCTTCTCGAATCAACAAATGCGTGTCAAGCTGGCCTGGCCGTTTTTGCTTGTGCCAGATCCCCCATCCATCAATTCAGGAACGCATAGTATAATAGTCCCCGATCAATTCCCGCTCGACTGCCGCCCAATTCGCCTTTCCGCATAGAGCGCCCACACCGACTATTAGCTCTGCCCTTGTGCCTGTCCCTGGCCGGACGGCCTCCGATCGATACTACCTAGTCGTCGCCCTCCTTCCGCTGAATTTGACGCCTTTCCTGTCTCCTTCTTTATTTCTTCGACGAGCCACGATCTTTACGACTTCTTTGATTCAAGCTCAACTATTGAGCCAACTTCAAAGCTTCCATTGCCCGCCAGCCACAAAACGCGGCCTCGTCTTTCGCCCGTACCATGCAGCCATTGAATCCGTTTTTGGCTGCCTTTTTCAAGAGCAGCCTCCCCGACCAATGCTCCGATCCAGACTCCCACGTGCTTCTAGTCCCGGCGACCGATTTCCTACTATCATACAAAGAAACCAGCTCTGCATCTACGGCCGACTTCATTACATCAGAAGAGTTCCTGGCTAGCCATGTGATCAAGATCCAAACCGGCGGTGTTAATCTTGGCGGAAAGGACAAAAACGATGCGATCCAACAAAATATCAGAGAGTCCCGCGGAAAGCCGCGGTCATATCCTACAATCAACAACCGAAGTATTATCATCAGAGAAAACTTCATCTTCACTAACAAGGGTATGTCATAATAGCATCACAACCTCGGAGGTAGTGCCGAGACCCTTGTACTAGATAAATACTAATAATGTTCTACGCAGGCTTCAAAACCGCAAACGAATCGCAACTATTACACGACTCGCTCTGGTACGCCGATAACTTCGACTCTAAACAATGGCTCATCTACTACATTACGCAACCACTTCTCGGCACATGGCAAGAAGAGCCTATCAAGCCCGCAATATTTCGCGAGGGAATGGGCCGTAAGCTGAATCCGAGACATCGTAGTGTCGCCGCTAGAGCTCTTACTGCTTCCATGGAAGCTTCCAGCAATGGCACAGATACCTCCAAAGCCATGTCCTCTGCGTCGCCTTCAGCCGCAAATTTTAATCGTAAAAAGAAACAAATACGATTGCTCCACGAGCTTTTTAATGCGTTCCCCGTTGTCGCAAAGCACATGCAACCAGGGCTGGAGCGACTATTCAATGAGTTCAGACTTGTTTTTGAGAAGCCATTGCCACTGCCGCCATCTTGCGATGACATACCCGACCCCGAGCCCGAGACCCAGTTCGAGCAAGCTGTGCGAAGGAAGCGCGCAAATAGTAACGCGTCTAGAAGGTCATCAGACGACGGGCCTTCCTCATCAGCACACGTACCGAACGGAAACGAACACATCGAGAATGGACTTCCTGTCACCGAAAACTACTACGCGGAGGATGACGAAGACTTGATGAGGGCTTCATTAGAAACTGCCATTTCTTCTGCCATCGAGCTTTTTCGCACCGTTGATCGCCAGACCTTGGCTATCATCCATAACACGATGACACTCGTTTTAGCCGACGTCGAGAAGTTGATAGAGCGCTATGTTACTGAGAATGTGCACTTCATACTCTTTCCACGACTATGCGCCATGAAACGCCCATATGACCGTGTTTTGGAGGCGAAGATCCGGCAAATGGCCCACATTGACGTTTCTCAACTGGGAATCGCAATTCACGGTGGCGCCAAGGGAAAGCATGAGCTTGTCACACAGTTAGGCCTCGCCATCGCTGAGTTTAGGAAGATATCGACTTCCATGTCACCACATGTGATGCTTGAACTCTTGCTATCGACAATGAAGCGAGCTACGGACATTACCGAGTCTAGCACAGCGAAACCTGGGACGCCACGCACGCCCGGCGAGAAGCCGGTTCTCACAGTCAACGCCGACACGCTCGTTTCCTTGCTACTCTTTGTGATTATTCGTGCCCAAGTCAAGAACCTCCAGGCTCGTCTTGTCTACATCCGAAACTTTATATATTTTGAAGATGTAGACACGGGCGAGATGGGGTATGCGCTGAGTACTTTCGAGGCTGTTCTGGCATACCTGTCCATAGATTCTTCGGGTTTGCGACGGGCGAGCCATCGCAACAAGGAGCTCTGGGATGCAGTGTCTTCGGGTGATGTGGATACTGTTCGGGGTAGTATGGAACCTTCCTCTGTAAACATGACTAGCAGCGCTCATGGACTGTACAGCGATTTAGTGTCTAGCCGAAGACAATCGCTTGCTTCTACTGGAATATCCCGGCGGTCTTCTGCCTCTGGTTTAGCGACTTACGGCCCATACGATACGTTTTCCGGAGGCTCGGACCTCGGTCACGTCTTTCCCTTTACTAACGGGATTGATCACCATAACCACCAAGACGTATACAACTTCCCCAGCGACGACGACGACGACGACGACGACGACGACGACCTAATCGAGGAAGATCAAATTGAGAACATGGCTGCCACTCCCAAAAGAATCAAGCGTGTTATAATGGACGTTGGCAGTGTCTCGAGCGAATCGGAGTTTTCATACCGTTCCCTGGACAACAGTGAAGGATCGATCAACAGTGCACTTGAGGGGGATATCTCAGTCGAGCGCATATCACAAACTCACGATGCTAATGGTCAGTCGATCCTCATGATGGCTGTTCAGAATGGGCGAGCCGAAGTCCTCCGTTATCTGCTGTCGCTGTCTGAGTACTTTCCTGCCCAAGTTGTGCTGGCCGACATGAACATCGAGGACACAACTTTGCTAAGCGCAGCGGTACAGCTTGGCAATGAAGAGATCATTGACATCTTGCTTGACTACTTTATGGAGTTTGTCGACCAAGCGCCTCTGATTCAGTACTGTGCGATCCAGGATACCAAGGGCCGCAGCTTTGGCCACTATCTGATTCACGCGCCTCATCACATTAACAGGATGGCGTCACTAGTTTCATGGCAGCAAAAAGATAACAACGGCCAAACACCGCTTTTCACGCTGTGTCGGTCGTACGACCAGGCTAACTACCGTACCATGGTAGCAGCCGGCCTTTATGCCGCCCAAGAGTATCAGCGTGATGGGATGCCCCTGCATATCGAGGACCACATGGACAATCGTGGCAACACTCTTCTCCATATTGTCCACGATCCCCAGATGACGACTCGGATCTTGACGCAGTGCGATATTGATGTCAACTCGGTCAACGACCGTGCCTTTACGCCGCTGATGCTGGCCACTAAATACGGTCGCTACGAAACTATTCGCGTCCTTTACGCTGAACCAAGAGTTGATATTGCAGCGCGTGAGCTCAGGGGTCTTACCGCGGTTGAGCTTGCCAAGGACGACGAGGTCCGTAATCGGATTGATGACCTAGCGCTCTTTGCTATGCAACCCGGTCCAGACCAAAGACTAACGGGTGTTGTTCGCGGGTTCTTTGTCGAGGACGCCACAATTAGGCTTGTGGTCAAGTCTGCTGCTCCATCGCTGGCTGCGGTTGAAGGTGCTGAAAATAGAACTTATACGGTAACCACATGTCGCAGATCGCTATCGGACTTTGAGACGTTGGAGAAGCTTTTAGCTCTGGAGAACCCCTACTCTTGGATGCCTCTGGTTGGAGCACCGCGCTCGCCGTTTCAGATCCATTCTAAGCCGTCGCGTGCCGTTCTTCAGGATATCCAAACACGGGCCGACTGGTTCCTGCGGGTGATGCTCAGCCACCCGACCTTTTCAACACACGAGATGCTCTGGGAATTCTTCCTGGTGCCGGAACTAAAGCTGGATCAGATGATGATTCGATCAGAGCTCAAGGCAGCGACACTTGCAGAGAAGATTCGGGAGGAAATGGAGCCGGTAAAGGATGTGCGTGAGGTCGAGTCGTTTGTAGACTTTGCCCGCGACTCTGTCCGGGGAATTAACCACCGTACGCGCAGCGTCACGCGGCGCATAAACGGTGTTGTTGTCGCAGCATCCGGTATGTTTCTCAACTATCTCACGTCAACTCCGGCTAACTAAGAACACCTTTCCTCTAGACCTTAGCGATTCGACGATTCTATTTCAACGGGCTCTTAAGACGGCGCACTGGCTGCCCATTCATTACCAAGCCGCTTTTCATCTCTACGTCCGTGCAATGTCGCCCACTCGAGGCAATGCCACAATGACGCTGCATTCGACCTTTGTAACCTTGCAAGGTACAATTGATGCCCTTCTCAAGTCTATGGACCGCCCTGTTGCTCTCGCCAACCAAATTCGCGTCGCCCAGCGTGCTATGGAGCGCAACTACAACTCGATTGGCAAAGCCCCCCGCTGGCCTCTGGGTATCATGGATGACGCCCGCCAGCGGCAAAACGACGAGCGCGAAGCCAAAGCTCTCAAGTCGCGTGACGAGCTGCTCAACCTCGGCCGCGAACTACGCCACTGTCAACAAGTGGTTGCAGGTGAACTAGCGGGCTGGCAGGAACTTCATGCCAAGATGGTCAAGAAGGCCATGAAGGACTATGCGGTGGCGATGATTCTGCAGGAGCGCGAGCGCATGGACGGACTGGTGCGGTCGCTACGAAAGATCCGGATGCCGCCGCGGGAAATGCTGCAGGCGCAGTTTGAAAAGGAGCAGCAGCAGCAGGAGATGATGAGGCAGACGGCGGAAGAGGAGAGTGAAGCAGAGCTGGATGATGGTGCGAGGGATGCAGGCGAAGGCAGCAGCTCGTCCAGTCATGGATTCTGAGGCCAGTAGATGATGGTGGTGCTCTCCAGGTGAGCTGGTGTGTCAGTTTAACATTGAAACAAGGCAGACATGATCTAGTGTGCTCTATCTAGCATAGTCTGCCTGCATGCCAGCAGCTCAGGGAGACATCTAGGCATCAACTGGCTTGTGAGCTATGAAAGCATATTGATGCAGCAGTAGCCTTGGATGAGTAGCCCTGATTCATGTGCTTACTATACTCACGCCTCTAGCAATATGCAGATGAGGTTGGGTTGGTTGGTAGGAAATGGATTC
The DNA here is from genome assembly GCA_001513885.1 of Thielaviopsis musarum. Classification (NCBI taxonomy): domain Eukaryota; kingdom Fungi; phylum Ascomycota; class Sordariomycetes; order Microascales; family Ceratocystidaceae; genus Thielaviopsis; species Thielaviopsis musarum. The sequence goes on from LKBB01000193.1 coordinate 44,653, forward strand.
CCTTACACGGTTGATATGGATGTGCAACGTCCAAACATGAAACACCGACTGGACTCGGCTGAAGACTGCAAGCAGGATTCTACCGAGCCTGAAGCATTTCATTTTTACATTTCATCATTTTCATTGTTTTTTTCTTCTTTCTCTCTTCACTGCTCGTTCGTTGCCATAATGTTTTCCTTTTTCTTTTTTTTTTCTTTTTTTTTACATAGACCACTTTTCTTTTGTCTTTCTTTTTTTTTCTTTCACGAACCATGCTTCGGCTGCATATGCAGCCCAACCTGGCCTCAAACTTTGGCCTTGTTTTCATTTTTTACAAGACCCCAAGAGAAAAGAAAAAGTCAAACCCACGGCCAGGAAAGAAAAAGAAGAGAAGAGAAAAAAAAGAACGGCAGCCGTGGAAACAATGCTGCAGCCACGTCGTGCAGGGTCTTTCTGTTAGAACATGTTCTCTTGGAATTGATTGGCCGGCGATATGGGGGAGTGACGACGGCAATGCATCAACACGAGGATAAGAAACAAAAGCACCTGCCCGATACCTTTCTTTCTTTTTTCACTTGGTCGCCTATTCATCGCCGGCTGGTGAGGATTTCCCGTTTGGCCAAAGTTCTTTTGCAACGCCCACGTTTTGAGTTTCATGTGCACTTTGCACTAACGGATGAACGTGGGCTGGCATGTGCAGATTCTTCAGCGTGCATGCAGCTGTGCTACTGTGTGGTCCAGGCCCGTCCGACTTCTTTGTTTTTGTTTCTTGTGTTTCGAGTTCTGTGGGCGAGTGAGTGGGGTGGAGTGGGATATTCGAAGGCCCAGAGTTATGAGTGGTGGTTGGCTGGCTCTGGGCTTGGAAGCGAGTGTGCCAAATCAAGATGCACTGTACAAATTGAAATGCTGGTGCCTATTTTCTCTTTTTTTTCTTTTTTTTCCTTTAACGAGCGAGCAAGATACAGTTGTTGTTGATATTATTCCTAGGCCTCTGTGGTTGTTCTTGGACTGTTTTGTGGTTGTCTTTGTACTGTTTTGTTTTTACCTTTTGATACCTATACAATGCTTTTGTGTGTTAGATGGGCGTTATTTTAGACACTTATACGAGCAACACGGTTTATATAGAATATAAGTTTGTATTTCATTACCCCCTGGCGGTACTTTCTCTTCCTTTAGTCAGAAGCATGTCAAGAAGAAAATCTCGTCGCACTCGAACCAACCCCAGAAAAAAATAGGGTTTGTAGTAGCTTGTTTCAACGTCCATCTTGCGCTTTCTTTGATCGGCAATCAGGCTCCGACGATTAAAAGAAACACGCAAACCAAAAATGAGGCACAGTGAGCTGTTGGCCCAAGCTTTGTTGGCATTCTCCTGCAACAAACATTTCTTTCAAGTTGAGGTTGGTTTAATTCATCGAGCCTTGTGCTAATCTCAGCAGTAACTGTTAAATTTATTCAAGACGACGCTGCAGAATAGGGCTGAGAGGGGAAAATAGCTGTAATTTGAGTCACCGATAACGCCTTGTGGCCCAACTTGACGATAATTCGTAGTTTTTTTTTTCTAGGTATAAAGGTGACTAGGTGTAAAGGTGACTAGGTGTAAAGGTGAGGCTGCCAAGTTGTTGTTCCCCTCTTCCCCCCCTCTAAAAGGATAAACGGAACAAGTCAACTGGAAAATGGGGCGGATGAGCGATGAGTTTCTGAAGGACAATAGCTGCAGTTTGTGAAACACAGGATGCAGAAAGGGTACGTGAGTGCTGCATGAAGAACACACAATAAGTCGCCTCGTTACAGGGCATCTGCAGTCATCATCAGACAAACTATCCAAAAATCAGACAAGACTTTTCAAAAAAAAAAAAAAAAAAAAAGAATCTTATCTAAAAAGTACTTGGAAGCATGGGACTGCATGTACATCCCATCTCATTAAATAAAGTTTTCTCGCCAACTTTGCAGCGATAAAACAGCCAATCACATCACAGAACTATCTGAGCATTTATTTTATGCTTCTTTTACCCTTAAGCCAGGCTTGAATCCATGATGAAAAACGAGAAAAAGAAATAGAGCAATAGAAGGGAAGGAATAAGGAGGCTGCATTTGGTTCGGTAGATTTCAAGGGGGGGGGGTTAAGCCGATAGGATGGCATTGGCTGCTATTTTGAGAAACAGGTTTGACTGCTTCTGCGTTGCTGCATTATCAAATACTACTTTTGAAAGGCAAGTCGTTAGGGTTGGCTGCTAGACAACACTAACAACAACGACAACAACAACAACAGCAACATGGCAACCGCCACTCCCCAAGACAACCAACCATCATTATCGACCTATTTTTCGTTTCATTTTCGATTCTCGGTGTCATACATACCTTTCCTAGCCTGTGCCACACATATCCATCCCACACACACGCAGCAAATACGAGCTCAAAGTACGCCTTCTCTGTGACTTTCCGTCTTTTCCATGCAGGCAAAAAAAAAAAGCCCGTCTTGTTCCGTAGCTAGTAGATTTACGCTCAACAAAATGCTGTTTTGTTTTTTTAATACACGTGAAAACTACCCATGCATCAAGGGCGCCTCCAGAATGCCTTGCTTTTAGTGAACCCAGACCCCAAAAAGAAAGTCAGAACAAAACGTCCCCTTGTTTTGGGCTGGGTCTGGCGCTTAGCAAAAAAAAAGAAAATAAACATTCTGGACACGTTGAAGTGAGTAACGACAGAGATGGTCAGCAAGAGACCGAGCCCAAGGGAGAGCAGCCGAGGAGGTCTCGTGAGAGTGGTGAGGATTAGGTTTAGGTATATTTCCTATTTGCTGTGTTGTGGTAATTTAATTACACCATTCTCTCGGCGTCTTTCTAGAAAGAAAAGAAATTGTCGTAAACAGTCATCTTTTTTCTTCAACGTCGACGGGACGGCAAACACAAACATTCTAAAAATACAAAAAGGCAACACTACAACCCTTCTCGCATCCACTTATGCAGAACACCGGTTTCCTGAAATAGAAGCATGCTAATTTCTTACCGGTAAGAGCAGAGCACTACTACTACTAGTACTACGTAGTAGTCCGACTTGGAACCTATACATAAAAGATCTTCATCCGCCCCCAGCGTAATGGAAAGGCACGGAATATAATCCCTGGCCAGCCCATGGGCGGCTATTAGAGGCCTATATGCTTGCAAGTCCCTTCGTATGACAGCTGTCTTGCAAGACAAAACCGGCTTACATGTTTTGAGCTAATTTCTCTAGGCGCCTGTGCTACTGCTAGTGCTTCTTGACAAAATGTCATGTGACGCGTGTTTATGCACTTTCTTTGTTTCTAATCTTGATGAGCTGAGGGATTGTGTAAGTGTAGTAGGGTTATGGAGGGTTATTAGATTATTAGAGGCGAGAATCAACCAATTAGATGTGTACAAATCAAGCGCGCCAAATTTCTCAAGTTTTAGCCGCCGACCCTTGGCAATGCCACCAAAGACAGGCATTTGATTTGGCTCCACGCGCTTCTCTTTCTCTGTCATTCTTTTTTTCGTCAGTGAGTCTTTAATAGTCTTTTCTTTACAGGGCCGCTCTAGCGTCTGCGGGCAAGCTGAAGCCTAGGCGAGCTTTGGTACCAACTTGGCTCGTTTTTCAGCCCATCTTTCCAGGGCTCTGCTAGGTTATGTGATGAGTAACATTTGATTTGTCGGGTGGAATGGCCGATGATGGCTGACCAGGTGGCCCTATGCGTCAGACGCTTTGGGCTCTGAGAAAGTGCAATTCGTAGTTACATCGTAGCTGGCTGGTATAGGGTTACCTAGCCTATACGGCTATAGGGTTTATTGGAGGCCTACATTTATCACCAAGAACACATCACACATGTTGACAGCAGATATGTCCAGCGAAACGGGCCGGCTTGTATTGCATCACACGAAGCCTGGAGCACAGCGCATAGAAACTCAAGAGGTGAATGTGCCTTTGTGCCGTGGCCAGTCCAGGAACCCGACTTTGCCGAGCGCAGCCTTTTGCAGAGAGAAGAGAAGAGAAGTGAGTAGTAACGAGCTTGTTCTGTGAAATGGGCAGAAGAGGTTGTTGGAAGAGGAAACTAGAATGATACAAGCTGGTGTAGACTTGTTCTTTGATGGGGCTTTTGTTGTTGTAGGTTTTTAGGCTGAGATAGTGGGAGCTGTGCTGGCTTCTAACAATATATCAGAAAGAAAGGAAAAGAAAAGAAAAGAAGAAAAGAAAAAAGAGAAAAAAAAAGAAAAGAAAAATAGAATAAAAAAGAAAAGAAGAAAAAAGAAGAAAAAAGAAGAAAAAAAAGAAGAGAATAAAAAAGAAAAAAAAGAAAAAAGAAAAAAGAAAAAAGAAAAAAAGATTGAGGCGGCCACCAAGTAAACACTTCCCAATTTGGCGCTGGCGCTGTATTTATCAGGCGGCCAGCCAATCACATCCCCTGTACGTCTTAGTCTTAGTGAACACCCTGCTGCTAATTATCTTCACCCCCTTGGCTTTATAAGTATTTATATTAAAAAAAAAAAAAGACATAAAAAAAAAAGGCTGCTTGTTCAGGCCTTGGCTGCTACAGCACAACTCACAGTATTGTATCGTATTTCTTTTCCCTTCTTTTTTTTTTTTTTTCCATAAGCCCAGAGGCGTCAAAAGCAGAATCCGCCGGAAAAAAAAAAGGATAAGAAGCCCCAGACTGCCGCTCTGTTTTTTTGCTCCTGTGCGTCTCGGCTTTGTTTGATTCATCACCACACGCTTTCTATTATAGTTTCTTTTGGTTTTTGCTGCTGCTTCTTGTTTCAACTCTTGCGTTTTTCTACTTAATATTGCCTGCTTTGTTCCCAGATTGCTTCTTATTACAATACTACCAGCTGGTCTTTTGCATACTGCCATCATATTTGCTATACTATATCACCAACACTGGAGCCGGTCTCCTTTATTCGCACACAATGTCTACGTAAGTTCGTCACTTTTCTCCCTCTCTGCTCATGCTAACTTCCAAAGCATCTTTGACTTCTCGCTTACATGCGATGCCGCCTCAGAATACTCTCACCCTCACCAACCAGCAACCTACTTCCCCCCCTCTATATCCCTCTCACTCTCTCCCCAGCCTCTCTATGAATCTCGCTCTCCTCAACCTCTCTACGAATCTCTCTACTTTCCTGCCCGCCACACCCGCTCCATGTCACATTCCTCCATTCTCTCCTCCACATCTGCATCTGTCCCCTCCGCCGCTGTCAGCCCCGCTACCTCCATTGAAGACTCATGCGCCGGCACGCCCCTCCCCAGCACCGCCTGCCCGCGCCGCGCCTCGCCCGCCATCCGCCAGCACGGCCCGCTCCTGCTGCCCAAGATCCGCAGCCAGGACCAGGACCACGCCCTCGACATGGTCGCTGCCGCCCCTGCCC
>LKBB01000196.1:4561-26796 GCA_001513885.1 Thielaviopsis musarum
AAAAAAAAAAAAAAGAAAAAAAGAAAAAAAGACCCCAAAACAGGAGATGGCTCGAGCTGTTTCTTTTCCTGGAAAAAGAAGAAAAAAGAAATGGGATTCTTTTTCTTGGAAGGAGAACGCCGAGAAATCTAGTTTAGGAGAGAGAGAAAGAGAGAAAGAGAGAAAGAGAGAAAGAGAGAAAAGAAAAAGGGAAAGAGTAAGGAAAAGAGAAGAAAAAAAAAGTGGAAAGAACCAAGGCCGATGCAAAGCAGAGCAAGTCGTTCGGCTCCGCAGGCTCTTGCCTTGTTTGCGCAGGGAAGGAGCGACGGAGAAGGGACAAAGCAGGGAACAAACAGGGAAAGAACACAAATGCAAGAAGACACAATCACTACAAGTCACAATCACTTGATGACAGTTTGAATACAGAAAGAAAGTAAACCGAGGTGGCGAGATTTCTCGTTCAAAAAGAAAGAAAAAAAGACAAAGGGCGTAGGCCAAGAAAAAAAGGAAGCGAAGGAATTACGTTTTTTTTTTTCTTCTTCTTCTTCTTCTTCTTCTTCTTCTTCTTCTTCTTCTTCTTCTTCTTCTTCTTCTTCTTCTTCTGCGCAGGATCTAGCATGGAACAAGCTGAAAGGATTTGTTTTAGTCAGGTTGGATGGAGTCAGAGAAAGTGACGAGAGAGAGAGAGAGAGAGAGAGAGAGAAGAGAAGAGAAGAGATTTGCTAGAGAAAAGGAATTCATAGTACTGCACTACTTTCATTCACTCGTAGTGTGTAGAGAGGACAGCCGAACTCTGCCTCAAGACGGCCGGGCCGGACAGGATTCTTGAGGTTCTTCTCTACTGTCTACAAAGTACCACTACAAAGACACTCATTGTGCCCAACGCCATTGCCTGCTGTTTCCGTTACGTACGAGAATGGCCCATGCTAATACAAGCAAGTGACGTGATTTCAACTATTGTCGCCCGACGGGCTTGATTCCGTGACAAATCGGCACTACTTGTTTTCTTTCATTCTTTCTCTCTCTTCCTCTCTCTCTCTTCCTCTCTCTCTCTTCCTCTCTCTCTCTTCCTCTCTCTCTCTTCCTCTCTCTCTTTCCCCGTCTCTCTCTTTCCCCGTCTCTCTCTCTCTCTCTTCCTCTCTCTCTCTTCCTCTCTCTCTCGCTCTCTCGCTCTCTCTCTTCCTCTCTCTCGCTTACCCTGGAACAGAAGATGAAAAAAGAAAAAAGCCTGCCGGTGGGGTCAGGACGGGCTGGCTGACTCTAGCAGGAGCGCACGTCCCCTGCTCTGCTCATCAGCCAATCAGCGCGTCATGGAATGTTCCATTGGTGGAGCCATGGAAGTCCCCAGCGCGGAATCCCAATCAAGTACATGGTACTTCTATCTCCTGCAATTAAAGCCTGCGACTCAAAGTAGCAGGTACAACTCTTGCTGTGACAGGACATGCGCTGCTGAACAGGAAGAGAGGCAAAAGATCTCGGGTCGTTTCATGGTATTCATGGTTCGGGTTACTTTTCTTCTTCCTTAGTCTTCTCTTACTCTCTTTTCTTCTTCCTTACTCTTCTCTTACTCTCTTCTCTTACTCTCTTCTCTTACTCTCTTCTCTTACTCTCTTCTCTTACTCTCTTCTCTTACCCTCTTCTCTTCTTCACTCAGCCCAGCTGTAAGCGAATCGCCGACCTGCGTAATTAATTCCCTCTTTCTGTCAGAGCGTCGCCAATCTGTCTTCTCTTAGTCGGAGTTTACTGAAGATGAAGAGTATCCAATGCACAGCCACAATAAATCTACATGGCCTACCCGTCAAAGAAAAAAAAAAAAAAAAAAAAAAAAAAAAAAAAAGACAGCAAGCACAGACGCATAGCCAAAATCATAATGGCGTGAATTAATGGTAATGCTTGTCTTCGCACCCGCCGGCCTGCGTTGCTTGGAGTTTCTTACTAAAATGCACCTCTCTAAAACGCAACTCTTAGCTCTAAAATGCACCTCTCTAAAATGCACCTCTCTAAAACGCACTCTTATCTCTAAAACGCACCCTTGTCTCGAATCACCCTTGGAATGCACATCTCTAAAATGCAACTCTTATCTCTAAAATACACCCCCCTACAACCCCCCCAAATCAAACTCCCCCGTAAAGCCCTGGTTCACCAACATGGCCGCCACCTCCCACCGATACCGCGGCATATCATCCGCCGAATACGCCGCCTCCGGCTGCAGCCCCAACACCACGCACACCGCATTCAGCACCGTAAACACCCCGCAATCATAGCCGTTTGTTTGCACCGGCGCCGGCACATCCACCACCGTCCACTCATCGGCCGTGATGCCCTCGGGCCCGAGCAACTTCACCAGCCAGCCGAGCACTGTGGCGCGCAGCCGTGGCGTGCCGCGCGGATTCAGCGAGTCCATATGAGCCACGCGGCGCGCCCGCGGCTGCACCAGCAACAACGTCCAGTGTGAGCTTTGACACACGGGAATCAACACCGTCTCCAGCCGGGCAAACGACGCGGGAGAGACACCCTTGCGCCGCAGAGCCCGCTCTGTGCCACTGCCACCGTTGCGCACTAGCGTCGGGAAGAAGAATGACCCGAGAACTAGCACGCTGCGGTCGGCCGACTTGGGATACGCCGTGGCGCCCGACCGCAGATTGGCGAAGCGGTCGAGCCACGACAGCGCCGAGTCGACAATGGCGTCGTTGAGCCATGCGCGCGGCATCACCAGCGTCTCAAAGTCGTGTGCCGAGAGTCCCGTCTCGGGCGCGGCCACGGGAAACTTGACGTTTGTCGCTGGGCTGCTGCTGCTGCTGCTGCTGCTGCTGTTGTTATTGCTGTTGTTCCTTGCCGCCGGGCTGTTCCTTTGTAGCGCAGATGACAACTGTCTGGCTAGCCGCTGCGCCGCCATGTCCGGAAACAAACCCCGACGACGTGGCGGCCGCAGCGTGCCGGCAAGCCGCAACGCGCGGTCTGACTCGGCGAGACGCAGTGCGGCTTCGCGTGCTGCGGCTTCCTTGGCGGCTGTGATTTGCTGCAGGGCCGGCGAGGAGATGTGTAGTGATAGGCTGGAGAGCGCGGCTGATGTGTCGTCGTCTGAATCGTCCGAGTCGAGGGCGGGAAATGCCAGCTTGGCCGAGGACACCATGTACTCTGCACAGCTAAACAACTCGCTGTCGGGCACCAGACACACCTCTTCTTCCTTTTCTTCCTCGTCCTCGTCCTCGTCCTCGTCCTCGTCCTCGCTGCTATCCAGCACCACCAACTCGCGGCTCTCGCGCCGTCGAAACGCCCACTCATTGCGCAGCTCCAGCCTATCCGCCACCTCCACACCCGGCACCACCGGCACATACACATTGCTGCTGTGCGCATCAACCTGCTGCGCACGCACAAAACTCGCCGGCCATTCCCCCGCCAGGACATCCCGGACATCGCCGCCGGCATCGCGCACTGTGCGTGCGTCCGCCTCCGCCAACGCTAGGCCCACGCGCCGGCTGATTTCCGGGAGGCCCAGCAGGAACGCGGCTACACGCTCAAGCAGCAAGACATCGTCCAGGCCACTGCGCGCTGCCGCCGTCCCCGGCCTGCTGCTGCTGCTGCTGCTGCTGCTACTCAGGTACACGGGCAGTGCAAAGTATATCTGCCGTAGAACGTGGCGCACCGGGTCAATCTGCCGTGCTAGTTGGCGCCGCAAATGACTCCCGTTAGACTCGTCCGTATCTGCATCCGGCTCCGGATCCATATACCCATTAATCCCGCCCGGCACGTGGCCCACGTCGGCGCCGCCCGGCCCGTTGAGCAGCTGCTCCAGATGCTGTAGATGGCTATCAATGGCTGTGATTCGTTGCACGGTGGCCGCAATCTCGTCGGCCGACACCAGATTCAATGATTGTGGTGCTGATTCTGTTGCTGTTGCTGTTCTTTCTGATGCCATCGCCATGGCTGCCGGTTGGTGTAAAGTAGAAAATATTCTTGTATAAAATACGTTAAAGCAAGGCTACCAAAGTTCTGCTTGCTATTCAGCCTCGTCTTATTTACCCATTGTTTACCCTTAGGGTTGTCTGCAATTATCACTAGCCTAGGGTCTCTCTCTTACACGCACACTCACTTGATTCTACACGCACACACACTCACTTGTTTCTACACACACACACACACTCACTTGTTTCTACACACACACACACTCACTTGTTTCAACTACGCTCACTTCTTCAAGTTTGGGAATCATCTGCACATCGTATTCATTCGACTGCTTTTATCTTTTTTGCATTACACGCGCTCCCCCCCAAAAAAACAAACCCTTAGATGTCGTCCTCGTCAGAGAACACCTCCTCACCGCGCTTGCGGCGAGCCATGCGCTCCTTCTTCTTCTTGCGGGCCTCGCTCGAAGTCAGCTTGGCCTTCTTCTTGGTAGACACAATCTTGTTGCCCATGGCATCAAACTTGTCCTCCTCCTCACCCTCGTCAGCCTTGAGACGGGGACCAGCACCCTGGCCCTGAACCCAGTTGTGGCCCGAAGGAGTCATCTTGCCGTCAACGACAGCCCACACCTCCTCGGTAATGTCCTTGGTGAACTCGGCCGAGTGAGTAATGATAATCACACCACCCTCGAACTTCTTCAGAGCCTTGGACAGAGCACCCAGAGAGTCACGGTCCAGGTAGTTGGTAGGCTCATCAAGAACAATCAAGTGAGGACGCTGCCACGAGCAGGCAGCCAGGACAACCTTGACACGCTGACCACCAGACAGACCCTTCATGCGCGAGTGAGAAACCAGCTCGGCATCCAGGCCAAAGTTGGCGCAGTGAGTCTCAATCTCCTTACGGACCAGAGGGCGGAACTGACCCGAAGCCAGAGCCTCCTTCATATCGACATCGGCAACCATCTTCTGGTGAGAAGCCAGCAGCTCCGAACGGGGCAACCACGCGTTGTCAGCAGACATCATGGGGACCCAGCGCTCGTTCTTCATGCCAATGTTGTCACCCAGAGCGAACGAGCACTCGTACTCGTACGAGTTCTTGAACTTTCTGCGGGCGTTGATGCCAATCACGCGACGGAGCGTGCCCTCGACCTTGAAGATCTTGTTCATGGCCTGCTCATCAGCCTCCGTGACAATCTTGTTGGCACGGTCCATGGTCTCGCGATCCTCACCAGTCTGGAAACGCCACTGAATGTACTCCGAGGGAGTAGAGTCCAGGTGGTGGTCAATGTGGGCGAAAGCGTGCTGCTTAATGTAGGCAATACGAATGTTCTCGTGCTGGTAAATCTCACCAAGGGTGGGAATCAGCTCACCAGTCAGAACGTTGATCAGAGTCGACTTGCCAGCACCGTTGGGACCAATGACGGCAATACGCGACGACAGCGAGCACTGGAACGAAATGTCCGAAATCTGGGGCTTGCTGGTACCGGGGTACTGGAACGACATCTTGGTGGCACGCAGAATGGCCTTGGCCTTGGTCTTGACACCCTCAAGGAAACCGGGCTCGGGGAACGAGAACTCAATCTCCGAGGCGCCCAGCTCGTAGTAAGACTTGGCCGAGGGGCACTTCTTGACGAACTCAGCCAGGTTACCACGGTAACGCTTAAGCTTGAAGCGCTCGTAGTGGATAATGTGCTGGCACACGTTGTCCAGGAAACCAGAGTCGTGAGAAACAATGATCGAAGTGCAGGGCGAGTTGCACAGGTAGTCCTCCAGCCACTTGACGTTCTTCACATCCAGATGGTTGGTGGGCTCGTCCAGAAGCAGAATATCAGGAGCCTCGAAGACGGCACGGCACAGGGCCAGCTTCATCTTCCAACCACCAGACAGCGCAGAGATCTCACCAGAAATCATCTGCTCGGTGAAACCGAAGTCCAGCAGCTGCTTAACGACTTCATCCTTGGTCGAGGTGACACCAGCGTCCTCCAGCTTCTTCATGGTCCAGTCAATGGTGGTCATCTCAGTGTCGGCAGAGTCCAGGTCGTGCTCGACGAAGACGGTCTTGACCTCCGACTGCTTGGGGAAACCCTCAACCTGCTCGTTGTTGATGGCGCGCATCAGAGTCGACTTGCCGGAACCGTTGGGACCGCACAGACCGTAACGCTGGCCACGCTTCAGACGCAGGTGGGTCTGGTTAAGCAGAATCTTGGCACCGTAGGCAAGAGAGAAGGTGCAGTTGCACAGATCCTCACCCTCCTCGTCGTCCTCGTTCTCAGCAGCAGCGCCGACAGAGGCGGGCAGAGTACCCTTGCGGACAGTGTCGACGGTAGCCGCGGCATCCTTGTCGCCGACAATAACGGTGACGTAGGGCTTCAGGTTCTCCGTCCAGATAAGGCTCTCAAAGACCTTCTCGTCAATGAGCTGACCAGCAATGGCCGAGATGTACTCAACAACGGGCTCGAACTTGGCGGCCTTGCCCTTGAAGATCTCGTTGACCTTGGGGCGGACGACGTTCAGGGAACCGTCAGCGCGGGGCTCGGGGATCTTGCCATCCTTGACGTCACCGACACGGATAAGGGTGTCCAGGGCCTGGCGAGTCTTCTCACGGGCCTCGGGATCAGCCAGGTTGTCAAAGTTCTTCTGCAGACCGGGCATCATCTTGGGCAGGAAAGCGGCAACAATGTTCGGGTCGTCGACCAGCTTGCACATGTTGTCAATAATGACAGCCGACTTACGCTTGATGGCAGTCTCACGCTCAACCAGACCACGATCCAGCAGGGGAACCATCAGGGCCAGGGTAGGCTCCTGGACCTCGGTAACGAAGGTGGTGGCACCCAGCAAGTGAACAGTCTCGGGGACGTTCTCGGGCTTGGCGATACACTTGATCAGCTCGGGAATGAACTTCTCAATATCACGGTTGACAATCAGAGCGCACAGAGTCTCCATGGTCAGGTAGGCACGGTCCTTGACCTCCTTCTTGGTGTCCCACATGGACTCGGAAACGACGGGGATCAGGTCGGGGACACGGACGGACATCTGGGTAGGGGCAGTGCGGACCAGAGTGTCAAGGAAGTCCAGGGCGACCATCTTCTCCTGCCACTTCTGGGCGTTGACCAGAGAGTTACCCAGGATGGGCAGAACAATCTTGACAGCGTTGGGGTTGATGGCCTCAGCGATGGCCATGGCGGCAGCGGTGGCAGCATCCTTGACGGCGGCGATCTTGTCACCAACGGCCGACAGAACGTTGGCCAGGAGGTCAACCAGGAAGGGGTCGACGTGGGCGGAAACCTCAGCGTGGCGGGCAATGGACTCGATGGCGATCAGAGCCTTCTCGCGGGCAGCGGCGTCCTTCTTGGAGGCCAGCTGCTTCTTCAGCTCATCGATGGTCCTGTTGCAAAAGTACGTTAGCAATTGGTTTTGGTTTGTTGATCAAACAAGTGGCAAAAGTTAGTGGCGATAGGGCAAAATTGTCCCGCCTCGCAACCACCGTGGCGTAAATTTTTCTGATTCGCTCCGCTGAGCGGCAGTAAATTTAACGTGTAGTCGAGAGAAAGGGCAAAGTCGTATAGGGAAAGCAAAGTATGCAGTGAAGCACCTGCGTCGATGATTGCCAGCCATTTTCGAGTGGCAAACATTGTAGCAAAGGTAGCAGAGTTGGCAAGACTCACTTGGTAGGAACATCCTGGTCCTCGATGCTGCCGTTCAGGAACGTAGCCAGCGAGGCGGACGCCTCCTTGATCTCAGCAGCCTCCTTGGAGACGGTGAGCTTCTTCATGAGCTCATCCAGAACCTTGACGGACGACATTTTGGAAGAAATTTTGAAAGTTTTTTGTTGTTTTTGAGGATTGCTCGACTGGCGAGGCTTTTGGGTATCGAAAAAGAGAAGAAAGAAACACTTAAGCTCTGTTCTTCTAGAAAAAGGTTTTGTTTGATCAAGAGAAGAGGAAATCCGAGCCTCTTACAAATGAACAAATAAAAGAGAAAAAAAAATGAACCCGAAAGAGAATCAAAGGGGCGCAAAAGAGGAGATTCCTGGAAAGAAAAGCCAGAAAACAACGAAGAAAAAAAAAAAAAAGAAAAGGAAGAGGAAAGGAAGATTCCAGAGGGGGAGCCGGTTGTAAATGTAGGCGGCCAAAATTGAAGGAATTTAAAGAGGGGAAGCCCATGAAAAGATTTTTTTTCAAGCTCCAAATACTTTTGGCCCTTCAACCTCTGCTATCAAAGTTCACTCTGTTTTTGCGTTTTATTTTGCATGTTTCACTTCACTTGCCTCCGCCGCGCTTTGCACGATTTTTTTTTCTGCCGCATAGTTTGTAAAGACCCACTAAAGCCGGCACATGGCGCAGCTGATTGGCTACAAGATCATAGAGGGGCAATTTTGTGCGGTCTTATCGGTGCTTATCGCAGCTTATCTGTGCGGAGCTAGTCTATATTGGGGCTAATCCAAAGGCGGTGAGAGAAAGTGTGCGGGTTGCCACCTCACGGCGAACTGTTTTTGGTGCATGTGTTTTTTTAGTTTTTTTTTTAGTTTTTTAGTAAAAAGTGATAGCAAGAAGCTCGGGGAGGGCCATTAGTAGCTCTGCTATTTGAAACTTAAACTTAATGCTGGCTGACGTGGACACAACTCAGCCAAACAATTCGACAGGACTTTAAGTAAGGCGGTAAACGAGTCGAGCAAGCTGGAATCCTTTGCCTTTTTCATCTGACTCGTACATAAGCAACGCTCACTAACAGCAAAGCAGCCAGGGGAAGAAACTGGCCCGGCATGCACAGTGAGAAAAGTGACAGCCAACGAGGTTTCATTGTGTGTACATACAGAGCGGAAGTGTACTGATTATGGGAATTGTGACGCTGAAGTCTAATTTTGCTCGACCGGCGTGAGAAAAGAGTGGGGCTTAATGTGTACAGTGTACTCCGTACACCGTAAGCGTACAAGTCGAGGTCGTGATACAGAATTCCGGGATACTCGGTTGCCTTTTGAGGCAAAATCATGGAGACGGCGTCGCCTTTGGCTAGGAGCTGTGGCTCCTATGACGATGGGGATGGGGACTAGCGGCTGAAGATCCGGGGGTACTGTGCACAAGAGTACTTGGGGTTAACGAGCCCAGAAGTACTTTATGGACCCTGGTCTCTGTCTAAAACGCAGCCTAAAGGCGGGGCAAGCCAATAAACCTTGTGCTACCGAGAAAACCACCACCCACAGACCCTAATCGCGGTTGTGTGAACAGAAGTGGGACCGCCGGCAAAAGACACCACCGACCGGACGGAAGGCACGTCGCGCACAAATTCACACACAAATTCACAAATCGCAAAATATGAAAGGGAAAGAGCAAAAAAGGCGGTGCTTACTGGAGATCTGACTTGCTGCATAAAATTGATGAGTAGAAAAAAGAAACCGATCGCCATCATGATGTTTCTGACAGCGAGAATTTAGCCGCAACAATGAATGGCTTTCTTCCGATATGGCGTCTTTGGCGGCTATTGGGATCACGAGACGCTTGATTTCAGGCAAAGATTGCGGCTTTATTTGGCCATCTGCGACGATTTAAAGGTGGACGGTGCTTCAAACATCTGGATTGATCATTTCCACCACCATCGTCAAACCTTGGTCTATCGAGTCTCCAATCTCTTCTCCGCTTCTACCTTACAACCAACATCCAAGATGTCCGGAATCCTTCGTGTTAAAGGCTCCCAGATCGTTGATGAGACTGACACCCCCGTGATTCTGCGCGGTGCGGCGCTCGGCGGCTGGATGAACATGGAGAACTTCATCACAGGATATCCCGGCCATGAGCACCAGCACCGCGCTGCGATGCTCAGAGTTCTGGGGCAGGAAAAGTATGAGTTTTTCTTTGACAAGTTTCTTGAATGTGAGTGCTTTGGTTGGATACGGGCTCCTCGGCAGAAAGATGAATACTACCAGCTTTAAATATGAATCCTGCCAGCTTCAAAGATGAATCCTGCTAGCTTCAAAGATGAATACTGACACAGGCAGACTTCTTTACCGAGGATGATGCAAAGTTCTATGCCTCGCTGGGGCTCAACTGTATCAGACTGCCGTTCAACTACCGGCACTTCGAAGACGACATGAACCCGCGCGTCCTCAATACTTTGGGCTTCAAGCACCTCGACCGTGTGGTAGACCTGGTACGTTTTATCTTTTAATTGCCCAGGCATTTGCTAACCCGCCCAGTGCGCCAAACACGGCATCTACTCTATCCTCGACATGCACGCCCTTCCCGGCGGCCAAAATCCCGACTGGCACTGCGACTCGGGCTCCGTGCACGCCCTTCTCTGGGACCACAAGGACTTCCAAGACCGTGCTGTTTGGCTGTGGAAAGAGATTGCCGCCCACTATGCCGGCAACCCATGGATCGCTGGATATAACCTGATCAACGAGCCGTGCGACCCCAAGCACATCCGCCTCCCGGCCTTTTACGCCCGTCTGGAGCGTGAAATCCGGCTGATTGACCCCCACCATATTCTCTGGCTAGACGGTAACACATTTTCCATTGAGTGGAAGGGCTTTGACGCGCCACTGCCGAATACAGTGTACGCCCTTCACGACTACAGCCTCATGGGCTTTCCCGGCGGTGAACCCTTTGTCGGCACGTCGCACCAGCTGGACAAACTCGAGAAACAGTTCCTGCGCAAAGCCGAATTCATGCACGCCCACGATACGCCCATCTGGAACGGCGAATTCGGCCCCGTGTACGAAGACCCGGCCGTCACGGCCGACGCCGATGCCATCAACAAGCAGCGCTACCACCTGCTTGGCTCCCAGCTGCGCGTTTACGACAAGTACAAGATCTCGTGGAGCATCTGGCTGTACAAGGACATTGGCTTCCAGGGCATGCTGTACTGCGCCCCGTCGTCGCTGTACCGTCGCACGGTGCAGGCCTTTGTTGACAAGAAGCGCCGGCTGAACCTCGATGCCTGGGGCCGCTACCCGAGCGCAGCCGTGGCGCAGGTGCTTGATCCTTTTGTCGGGTGGATTGACGAGAACGCGCCTCAGGCGGGCAAGACGTATCCGACTATCTGGAACGCCGATCGCCATGTGCACCGCGGCACGCTGGAGACGTTTGTGGCGGGCAGCTTGAGCGACGAGTTTGCAGAGCTGTTCAAGGGCATGGGATACGAGGAGTTGGAAGAGTGTGCGCGCAGCTTTGCCTTTGGCGAGTGTGTGCAGCGGGAGGGGCTGAATCGCATCATGAGTGAGCATGCGCACAGTCGGGAGAACTAACTCTAGGAGCTGCTTATATATTTATTAACTTCTAAAGACCATGTGTGTTACAGTCTAATGTTGTACTGATTCTATCTAGACTCGTCTACAGCTCCTCTCTCAGCTGCTCCAGCACCTTGCCAGTAAACCGCCACAGCCCGCTCGAATCATGGGCATCCCACGCCGCGCCCGTCCAAAACGTATTGCAATGGCCCTGCAGCGCATACAAGTGTGTGTAAAATCCGCGCCGCACCGCATCGGGTGATACATGCAGCTCATACGGACTATGATCGCGGAATGCAACCACTTGCACCAGTACCAGGCCCGCGGCGTTTGAGTAGCCGCCATTCTCGCGCAGCCGGCTCAGAGTGCCCAGGATCTCCGTCTTGACGTGCGCATCTAACAGATTCTCGGCATGCAGCCATACAACGTGGCCCACACGCCGGGCGCGGGCGTTTGACGGAAGTAGTACACGGCGGGCATCTAAGCGAGGCCATATGTCGTGGCGTTGACACCGGGAGCCACGTTTTGCAGGTTTTGGCCAGCGGCAATGGACGGGTCTGTCACGGCACCACCAACTACGAAACAAAACTAGAACTGACACCCATCATGGCTCGAAAGAAAAGGCTGCATCGGTTGTCAATTTACTCAATTTCTGTCACATTCCAAAGCTTGGCCGAGTGGTTACATCGGCGGTTATTTCGTCACATCTTTTTCGATCTTCTCTCGACCTTTGATTCTCGATCCTCGCTCAATCCTTGCTTAATCCTTGCTCGGCCCTCGACTACTGGCCCCGGTCATCATACTTCTTCTACTCCCCCACCAACCGCTCTACCAACGCCCGCAACTCCGCTACCTCGGCCGCCAACTTCTTCACCTCCTGCACCGCCGGCTCCTCCTCCACATTGCTCCGCGCCTGCTCGACCGTCTTGGCCCAGCCATCCGCCTCCATATCCATATCGTCGCGCAGCTGCTCCCACTCCTCAAC
Source organism: Thielaviopsis musarum (assembly GCA_001513885.1). NCBI lineage: Eukaryota > Fungi > Ascomycota > Sordariomycetes > Microascales > Ceratocystidaceae > Thielaviopsis > Thielaviopsis musarum. The sequence continues at coordinate 16,653 of LKBB01000196.1, forward strand.
CACATCATCGTCATCGTCGCCGCGCAGCCGGTTAAGCGTAATCGTGCGAGCAGTGCGCGTATCGACCCATGCCGCAATCACCAGCACCGGGCTGTACAGAACGGCCATGACGCAGTCGTTTAGCCACTCAAACGTCTGCTTGTCCATCCACCACTCAGTCGCCGCGGCAACGGCCAGCTCCACCAGATTAAAGGGCGGGATGTAGACGTTTTCGTCGGGCGCGCGCACAAACTGCATGGTTTTGTGGGCAAACAGCGCCAGGAACTCGTCGTTGGCATTGTCGTAAATGTCCGAGTAGGCCGAGCCGTACAGCGCAATCAGGATGTTGAGCAAAATCACCATGACCACAAAGGTAAACAGGTAGTACAGCAAGAGCCCAAACGGCGGCGCAAACCGGTCGAAGCCGTCGTATTCGGGGCTGCCCATGATGGCATTGGCCATGGCCTTGACAATAAAGAAGACGTCGTCGGCCTCGAGATCGTCGGCGAGATCCAGCCCGACAAAGGCCTGCAGAAAGCCCACCACCACCACGGCCAGCAGCGCAAAGAAGATGAGCGACTCCTTCATCATTACCTTGAGCACCACCAGCATGGCGCCAAAGAAGCGCACGCCGTCCAGGTACAGCAGCAACCGCGTCCAAAACAGCGGCGCCGAACACGCCAGCACATTGTAGCTCATGGTGGCCCAGTGCTCTCGTGCCGGGGTTCCCTCGGCATACGCCAGCCCGGCACACCGGAGCCCCAGCGACACGAGCAGCAGCGCATACAGCGACCCGTTGAGCGCATTCCAGAAGCCCAAGATGTGCCAGCCGGCCTTCCACAACTTGGTCAGCTCGTCGGCCACATAGCCCAGCGTAAACACGTACAGTGTGAGCTCGGCCGCATCCAGTGTGCCGCCGGCATTGATGGAGTTGATGGCCACCGTGTACAGCGCCAGATATGCCACCGACACGGCCAGCTGTGTGGCGTTCTGGTACACCGGCGCTCGGATGCGGTCCGGGTCTAGGTGCGCGGTAAAGCGCACGTCGGCGCGCTGCGCATACTCGACAAACTGGCTCGGATCGGCCTCGTCCTGCACCAGCCACCCGCGCCACAGATGGGCAATGCAGCGCTGGTAGCCCGACGAGCAAATGACGCGCAACGCGTGCAGGTCCACAGCCTTTTCAATGACGTTGACGGCCGGTGTGGCCTCTCCGTTGACCACCACGGCATATCGGCGCAGCAGCACGGCATGCATGAGGAAGCCCGTGTCCTGCTCGTTTTCAATCAGCGCCTTGGCCACCACTTCGCACGCCGTGGCACGCAGCCGGTGCAGATCGGCATCCCATAGCTCGGCGAGCGCCTGTCGCTGGAACCACTGCTTACACACGAGCAGACCAAAGACTACGCAGGCGGCGTGCTCGGGGCCGCCGGCCTCGCGAGCAGCGGCGACTACGCGCGGCGTGATAACGGTGCTGTGCGGGCGCGTCACGGACGGCTCGTCAAGTTCGCACGGCACGCTTTCGGCAATGAGGTAGCGCAGGCGCAGGGCCGTCTTGGTGACTTGCACGGGGTCAAAGGCCGAGGGCAGGTTTTGCTGGAACTGGGGGAGGACTGTGCGTGTCAGGTCAGCGGCAGAAGGGTTAGAGAATGGAGGGTAAGGGTAAGGCAGTAGTAGGCTAAGGGTTAGAATGAAGGGTAAGGCAGTAGTAGGCTAAGGGTTTGAAGGAGATGGCAGTAGGCTAAGGGTTATAAAATAAAGGGAATGGCAGAAGGCCAAGGGTCAAAAGGACGTACGGCCTTGGCGCTCGTGGCGGAGCCAGGTCGAGGCGCGGGACTCGGGATCGGGCGAGAGGCCGAGAAGAGATGAGAGAGTTCGCCGGGGCATTTTCTCTCTATTTCCCTTGTTGATTATTGGTGATGTGGAGAGAGAAAAAAAAAAGAAAAGAAAAAAAAAAAAAAAAAAAAAAAAAAAAAAAAAAAAAAAAAAAAAAAAAAAAAAAAAGAAAAAAAAAAGCGTGATTCGTCGGCCAATTGAAACAAAGACAAAGACGAGGGAGACAAAGCACAGCTTCACATCTTCGCCGCTGTGTACGATGATGACGTCATGTTTAATTTTCCCTTTTTCAGCTTGCACGGAAACAGACGCTTTTGGTTAGGCGTCTTTATCTTGTCGTTTTTACCGACATTGCTATCGATAAGGTATTATCGATAACAAAAGAGGCAGAATGTAGGGCTAGCTGAACAGCCAGGGTTAATACATAGACCAAGGACCACAAACGGCCACCTGGCTAGAAGATGAAGATGCACAAGTCGGCCGTGATATATTGTTTGAGCGCGGCGGAGATGAGCGTCGAGAAATGGTTGACTGTAGACCCCAAGTCCAAACCCTAAACAGACCTTTCAACCCTACCCAAACGCACGTGATGACGGTGTAATTATATCATGTGATAGAAACTACTAAGTACCAAGTACAACCCTACCATTTGCCCTTTCAAAAGAAAATTAGATTAAATTTATCAGCATTCCAATCTTTATAATCCACCCCACACATTCGAGGTCAGCCACTGTGAAGAAATTAACCCTAGTGCCGATCAAACCAGGGTGGTGAGCCGGCACGGTTAAAGTGCATAATACGAGTTTATACGAGCGGGGGGGCAAACAAGAGAGGTTTATCTGCGGGAAGAAGGGGACTGAAGCGAGGCGAGGCTATAGAAATGAGAATGAGAAAGGCAGGGGAACATACGAAAAGGCAGGGAACAAGAGAACATATGGGGAAAAGGCAAGGGAACATACGACAAAAAGGATAGAGAAAATACGAGAAACTTGCTTGCAAGGGAAACACGAGAAACTTGCTTGCAAGAGAAGCATGAGAAACTTGCTTGCAAGGGAAGCATGAGAAACTTGCTTGCAAGGGAAGCACGAGAAACATGCTTGTAGAGGAAGAAAAAAAAAGCAAGTGCCGGCTGTGCATGCTGCGTACAAGCACAGCACTGTACAATAGCTAGTTTTATCTTTCCAGCTTCTCTTCTCTTGTCTCGCCTTGCCCATGTGTTGTCTCTTGTCTCTCTCTGTACTACAATTGTCTCTTTTTTTTCTTCTTTTTTTCTGTACTAATAGTATGTTTTTTTTTAACCTTAAAGTTGTAGCGATGAATGGGGTATGACAGAAGCATCATGTGATTTGAACTAGCAAAAAAACTTGCAGTAGGCACTTTAGGCTAGGTAGATTTGTTTTGTGTGCAGTGTCAGAATGTGAGACAGAGGGAGAGGACAATAATAGAACAAAGGGACAGGACAATGACAGACAAAAACAGGACAATAACAGACAAAAACAGGACAATGACAGACAAAAACAGGACAATGATAGAACAAAGGGACAAGACAATGACAGACAAAAGGAGAGACGACAGACAATGCAGATACGAGACAGGCGGATACGAGATACACAAGGCGGATACTATGTAGACAGAAAATCAAGGAGAACCCCCCTCTGATCATGCCCTACCTCTCCCCACCTCACCTCCTCGCATTACCATCTACAGTAAGTACTTACGTCACTACCCCGTCCGACTCGCTTCGTCTAGTTTGCCTCAAAGATGAGCTGGCATAGACTTTTCTTTTATTTATATATACATTTTTTTATTGCGTTACCTCAATCTCTACCAACCTAAATCGACACGCCAGGACAAGACCACAGATGCTATCCGGACAAGACCAAGACCGGGTTATCCAGACTTTGCGAGAGTAGGCGAAGGTTGGGTAGAGGAGAAAAGGAGAAGCAGCAGCTGATGAGAATGTTGATGCCGAGGACAAAACGGAGGGGCCGGAAAAGGCAAAGCGAACCACCCAGAAGCAACCGGAAACAGAGGGCATAATTACAAAGGGCAGGTGACATGTTAAGGAATACGAGAAAAGCATCAAGCAAAATCCCCAGCCACAAAACGGTTCTTCTTGTCGCACAAGAGAAAGAAGGCCACAACAGTGTAATTTGCGTGTTTAATAAAAGTAGATGGCTATAGTGTAACCAGCACAAGTAGGAATGCACTTAGCGCTAGGATATAAAAAGCAACAAGAATAGGCTGTGCAACTTTAAGGCTTTATCTGTATTTAGCTTGGGCGCCCTAGCCGAGTTGAGAGGGGAGAAACACGAGAAATAGGAAGAGCTGAGTATGGGGCCTGATTTGTGAGTAAAACTGTGAAAGGCGCTATGACATCAGTGGGCCGGCAAAAAAGGAAAAAGGAAAAAGGAAAAAGGAAAAAGGAAAAAGGAAAAAGGAAAAAGGCAAAAAAAAGGAAAAAAAAAGGAAAAAGGAAAAAAAAAGGAAAAAGGAAAAAAAAAGAAAAAGGAAAAAAAAAAGGCAAGAGAAAAGCGGGATTGAGATCGCCGAATCGCTTGCAGTGTTCATGTGAGAATAAGGGTCAAAAGGTGTAGTCAACTCGTCGTATATGCAAGCAGGCCGGGTGCAAGCAAGCAAGCAAGCAGGGTACTTGTACAGGTACTTGTACAGGTACTTGTACAGGTACTTGTACACTTGTAATCGTACAGAGTCAAGGCAACAAGGACAGGGATATGTGTTTCATGGGAAACCCTCTAGAAGAAGCCAAACGACAGACAGTTGAACTTTGGAGTTTGGGATTTTAGAGGGCAGTAAGGGCCCGGGAATTAAACCTGTGGTTGAGGAATGAATACGAAGATTGACAGGACTTGCATGACGAGAACCAAAGGACCACGGATTTAAGGACCCCTACTGTATATACGAGTAAGCAGAGAAAACAGGCAATCCCTGGAATCGGACGAAGCCGTGAAGCGCCGATCAGATAAGGTTTAATGTCGTTGGAAGTGGGTTTGTGGTACTTTCTGTTTTTATTTTGTAGTTGGCCGCAATTGCACATTTACTGCTGCGTACGTACGTTTACACTTATAGTTTACACAGTATACACAGTATACACAGGACATAGAGAAACGGGGAGAAATGTGGAAACCGGGAACTGGAGTGGAACTGGAGTGGAGTGAAAAGTGGGAAAAGTGGGCATCAGTTACGCTAGCCAGGGAGCAACTACCTACCTGCGCTAGCTTGGAGGTATATAGTAGTACTGCTTGTACTCTGTAAGTACTAATACTTGTACTCTGTACTCTGTAAGTACTATTAGTTGTACTCTGTACTCTGTAAGTACTAATACTTGTACTCTGTACTCTGTAAGTACTATTAGTTGTACTCTGTACTCTGCAAGTACTATTACTTGTACTACGTACGTAGTATTTGTAAAGAAAGGCAGAGCTCAAAGGCTACTGTAGAGTAGAATACTACTCCTTAGATGACTTAAACGGGGGGGGGGGTTCCTTTTATTTTTCTCTCTATTTCCCTTCTTCTTTTGCTCACCTCGGCCTCCAATCTATTCTGGGAACAGTAGTACGAGAAAAGGTGTTTGGACCAGCCCAAAGAAAAAAACCCCTGATCTGACTGAGCTCGGGCCAGTTGCGTACTGTGAATAGCGGAAACCTAAGAATGGAAAAAAAAAGAAGAAAAAAGAAGAAAAAAGAAAAAAAAAGAAAAAAAATACGAGCAGAAATTGCCACTTGCTCTTGCTTGATGTCACCGCCTGCCTGGACCCCCCCTTGACGTACATACGTGCATGTTGTTGGGAGTGGGGTTCTTTCTTTCTTCCCCAAGGTCTGCTGCTTCTAGTCTTCAGAGGGGCGTGAATCTACGCCGCATGTAAACCATCACATCACATCACATCACTTCACTTCACTTCACTTCACTTAATCGCCCGTACCTAAACTTGTATAAAACAGCTCGACCTCCCCTCCTTTACCACATTTCTTCTCTTCCCTTTCCTCTTCACCCCAACAATTCATTCACTCTCTTCACCAACATCTTTTCAATCTTTTAAAAACTTTGCTCTTCTTTGCATCTTCTTTTTGCATTTCCAATCGCTCAAACATCTAAACACCTTTTTTTCTTCTTCTTCTTCTTCTTTCTCTTTCATTCAAACTCTTCTTCAAAATGGTTTCTGCCTCTTTCACCGCCCTCATTGCCGCCACCGGCGCCCTGGCTGCCTCTATCCCCGCTCGTGAGCTGGAGTGCGTTGCCGGCACCCAGAGCTTCTCGGAGTGGACCATCACCGACTTCAACTACCACTGGACCCAGACCTTTACCACTCCTGCCCACTCCTTCAGCTCGGCCCAGGTCTCGTTCAACGTGACCAACCCCGGCATCCCCGGCACCGTCACCAGCTGCTCTGCCTTCTCGAGCACCTACCCCCACTTCTTCTCGGGCGAGACCTGGTTGAACTGCAAGAACGGTTACTTCGATACCACCTACTTCGCCTACAACTCCGACACCGCCGAGCTCAAGATCAACCAGCTCTGGCTGTGCGACTCCATCAACTCCAACAAGACCGGCTCGGCCATTGTTGTTGAGGCGTGCACTGCCTCCAACCCCGTTGTCAACCCCGACTGGAAGATTGGCGAGACCTACTCGCAGACCATTGCCACCTGCAAGACTCCCCAGTCTTTCACTCTCAAGGCCTCGGCTTAAATTTGACTCTTCTAGCTCGACCTTGGCTGCTTGACTTGTCGTGACACTTGGCTGATGGCTTTTTCTGCTTTTGCTTCTGCTTCTGCTTCTGCTTTTGCTTCTGCTTCTGCTTCTGCTTCTGCTTTTGCTTCTGCTTCTGCTTCTGCTTCTGCTTCTGCTTCTCCTAGCTGATCATGACTTTTCCTCTGCTTCTGCCGCCGCTACATTGAATTTTCATGACCAATGGCTGTTTGTGTTTTCATCACTCACCCTTTACGACGCTTGGGTGTTTGAGTCTATAGACCGTTTTATGTTTGCTTGATTCTGTTTTTTTTTCTCCGTCCCCCCCCCCTCCCTGGTGTCTGGTTTGTTTGAGAGCAAGAAACCGACTGTCCAAGTATCTTTTTCCGACTTGGCCTTCCGTTGGTTTGCTTCTCTTATGATTTGGACTTGCTCAGCAGTTGCCCCTCATTATTGTTTTGCTCTTTTTCTTTTTTTGGATTTGTTTGGGATCACAACCTTTTACAACCGTCACGCTCTTTACCAGGTATATAGCCTTTTAGTAGATAGATAGAGACTAAAGAATATTTTCTCTTATTTTTGTGTTTGTTTTTCATAATTGGTGAAGTGCTTCATTTGCATTGAACATGTCTATTAGTAGTACTACATAAGGTGAAAACCAGCTCCTTATGTTGTGTAACGTGCTTTAATCAACTACTCACCGAAACTACATGGCAAATTCGCTCTTGTACTGAAAGCTAGAAGAAACAGGCCACTAATTGCTTGTGTTGGTTGATGCTACAATGGGCCTGGATTTAGGTTACACAACTAGTATACTGCGCAGGTTTTCATCTTGTCTCTCCAGCCGCCTTTTACTAATCGAGAGACGAGAATAGAGATGAGAATCGAGAGACGAGAATAGAGATGAGAATAGAGATGAGAATCAAAAGACGAGAATAGAGATGAGAATCGAGAGACGAGAATAGAGATGAGAATCGAGAGACGAGAATAGAGATGAGAATCGAGAGACGAGAATAGAGATGAGAATCAAAAGACGAGAATCAAAAGACGAGAATCAAATAGACTGAAAGAATCTACACACTCTCTACGACTTGGCGCTTCTGATAGAGCTTTTACAAGTAGCGTCACAAATCAAGGGTTGCCCCACTAGGGTTTTATTGTCAATGGGTTCTTGGTTGTCAGCCTTGCGTTGTTCAGCCTCGCCGACTTTGGCCTTGGCTTCTTGGTTCTTAGCACCATTGTGGGTTCTGTCGGGTATAGTATAGACCGCCTGTCTCCTTGCAGGTTCCACTTTGTCGTGGAGAGCCTTGTTGACACATGTCACCTCACCTCACCTCACCTCACCTTACCTCTCTCTCACCTTTTACCTCTTACCTCTCGCCTCTCACCTCTCTCTCACCTCTCTCTCACCTCTCTCTCACCTCTCTCTCACCTCTCTCTCACCTCTCTCTCACCTCTCTCTCTCTCTCCTCTCGCCTCTAATCTGGCTTCTTCTTCCTAGTCTAGCTTCTTGTACACTGCTGCCTATATTCATTCTCGGCTTTGCGTGCCTTAATCACCACATCTGCAGCTCGCCTTTTGCTTTGCTTCTTCACCCCGGTGGTGACCACTCTTGTCTACACGCATCTGCATATGAATGTACCCAGTACCTCGTCCGTACATTGTTGTCAATGCTATCACATGTATCCTGTACCTTTGGCCCGTGATGACGACTTTAAGGCATAAAAAGTAAAAGTAAAAGAAAGAACCCACACAAGCCGATGCTGTATCCAATTACAGAGCTTAAAGCTCACTTCAGCCTTGTAGTTAATTTTGTTCATTGTGAAAATTCTTACCTCAGCCTTGCCGCTGCATCATAAAAAAAAAAACCAAATTCCTGCTTTAGTTCGCAAGGCTGTCAGCTAAGAACCAAGAACAGAAGTAAAACCCCCCCCAAAAAAAACAGACAGGTTTCGTTGTCCTACTATAATCCGGCCAATCAATCAACCATAAGCCAAATTAAGCATTCTTGACTTTTTTTTTTTCTTTCTCGAAAACTTCATCGTCTTAAGACAGAATTAACGAGCAATTTTCTTTTGTTTGCTCTGTACAGAAAACTTATCAAGTGAATTCTTTGTTTGTTTCTTTTTTTTTTTTTTGTTCTCTTGTTCAAGAATAATCTCTGAATTTGTTTTTTTTTTTCTTTCTCTTTTTTTTGGTTTCCCACTTTGATTCGATTCGATCCATCGACAAATTTCATTTTCAGAGGCAGCACAGCACAAGCAACCGCCGAAACCCACAAACTCCTTGTCCCTCCACGTGCTAATTAATTTTTTCTTTTTTTCTTTTTTCGCCCTCGAATTTTTTTTCTTCTTCTTTTCTTTTTTTTTTTTTTCTCTTTTTTTTTCTTTCTTCCACCACGACGACGATACTTTGATATTCCCGTTCTCAATAATCTTCGCTTCGATCGACTCCATATTAACCGACCGACCGACCGACCGATTAAAAAAAATTAAATATCCACAGGATTTGACGCCGACCCCAACTTTTTTTTTTTCGTTTTTTTTTTTTTTTTTCTTCCTGCTTGCTCGCTCGTTCGCCTGCAGACAGACTGACTCTCAAAATCCCGCCTTTGTTCTCGATTTGCCGCATCAATTCGCTGCTTCTTGTTTCTCTATCGTACTGAACTTTCAGTCGCCCTTTTTTCTCGCTCTACCACTCACAATGCCCAACTTAACCTCCAGCTTTGCCTCGGCCGCAGCAGGCCAGAATCACAGCGCCCGTGACCCCAGAGGCGCGCCCGGAGACAGAGGTTCTACCGGAGATTGGTACGCACTTATTTATTTACTACTTTGCCCACTTGGCTTTGCCCACTTGGCCTTGTACTATCCATATATGCCTCACCATGTCCTTCCTACGTCTCACGATATTCATTTACACCTCACCATATCCCAATATGCTCCACGATATCCTACATCTCATGATACTCATACGCCCTACACTTTCACCTAGCTACTTTCTCTTTTGCCATTTCCCGCCCTACTAACTCTGTTCAGGACTCGTCGCGATGGCCGCCCCGCCAATGGCACCCGCACCTTCCGCCGCTCCGCTACTACTACGCCAGCTGCCGGCCATTCTTCATCCATCCCCCCCGCAGCTCCAGCTTCCGCCTCGGCCACGGCTTCGCACAACACCGCTTCGTCTAGCCACGACCCCGATCTCTCCGCCCTCACTGCCCCGTCAGCCAGCCAATCCGCGTCTGCCTCTGGCCTATCGTTTGATCTGTCTAGCTTCGAACAGTCCGCTGCGCCCGCGCCCTCCCGCTACGCCAAAGACCAGATTCTGAACGTCTTTTCCGGGTCTAATTCCGGCATGGCCTTTGCCTCGGATCCCGCTTCCCATCTTTATATGGACGGATGGGCTCCGGGAACGTCCAATGGCAGTGCCTCAGCTTCGCTCGGCCTTGGCGTGGGAGCGCGGCAGTGGGGCAAGCCCAGCGAATCCGCAGCCGCCCACGATCCCGACATGTGTTGGCTGCAGGGCCAATCCGACTTTAAGCCGCTGGGCCTGCAAGATTTGACGCAAGACGAAAAAGAGGTACAGCTTCCTTTTGCCCCCGCGTCATGATGCATAAACCCCCCCC
>LKBB01000196.1:26918-39364 GCA_001513885.1 Thielaviopsis musarum
CCCCCCCCTCGTTCCATGTTGTTGCCAGAGCGAGTGTCAAACCAAGTGCCAGCAAGTATCACAGCAAGTGTCAGAGCAAGTGCCAGAGCAAGTGCCAATGACGATGCCAATGACAATGACAATGACAACGACAATGACAATGCCAATGCCAATGCCAGAGCAAGTGCAAGTGCCAATGCCAATGCCAATGTCTCTAGCAAAAGCAGCACTTCATTATCACCCCTCATCAATTTGCATTTTTTTATCATTCCCCCCCCCCTACTAACAGCTTTTGTTCCTGGGCACTACAGGCTTTTGCTACTGATGTCAACAGCCCTTTGAAGTTGATGAACAACACCAACACTACCACCACCACCAACACCAACACCAACAACAACAACAACAACAACAACAACAACAACAACAACAACACTAGCAACAACTCTTCGATAAACAACAACAGCAACAACAACAGCGGCAACCAGGGCGCTTCATTGGGTCTCAGCCATGGCCACTCAAACAAAGATGCCCTTTCACACGCTCAGGGCTCTATTGCTAACGCCCGCAAGATTTCTGCCACCCATTCCCATTCTAGCACCGGCCTGACCAACAGCTCTGCTGCCTTTGGCCTAGCCTCTCCCACCTCGAACCGACCCCAGGCTCGACGCCGCGAATCCGGCGACCAGTACGCCAGTCTCAACTCGCCGCAGACGTCGAGATTTGCCCGCGACGAATCCGCCTCTTGGCTGACAGGCCGATCCAAAATGTCGGAACTACGCGAATCGTCCACGCTCGAATCGAACGACCACATCTCGGACGAGCCCGCTGTGCCGCTGTCGGCCCGTGATGCCCCCAAAATGGGCTTCTTTGGCTCTGTTGGCGGTAGCGCCAAGCTGTCGTCCACTCCTGGCGGCGGCGCTGCTTTGACGGCTGGGATTCCCGGCGCGTCTAGCGGCTGGCCCTCGACTGCCTCGGGCCAAAACACCCCATCCATTGGATCGTTTGGCAATTTTGCTCTTACCGGTGCTCCAATGGGCAGCATTGGCACTGGCAAGTCCTCGGCGACCGCTAGCCGTCTGGCATACTTGATCCCCAGCAAAGAGAATGAGACGGGTGCTGGCTCTGGTGTGTCTTCTGGCGTGGCTGCGACAACGACTAGTGGTCCCCCGGCCAAGACCACTACGCCCGGCGCCGACGGAAACCCTGATATCGGACGCTCGTGGCGCCGTCCTAGAACTGACACGGATCCTTTTTCCGAGTCTGGTCGTTTGGGTGCGGCTGGTAGTGGCGGCGGCGGCGGCGGCGGCGGCGGTCTTCTCGGTGGAAGCCAGGAGGATAGCCCCCCTCTGCCTGGCCGTACGGCTACACAGCAGTTTGAAACCCCTGTCAAGTCTAGTGGCGGTGTTGGTGTCGGTGTCGGTATGGGCATTGGCATGGGCCTCGGTGATCTGGGTATGAGCTCGCTCAGTCTGGGTGGCCGTGGCTCTGCTGCTCTGGATTCTGCCGACAACAAGGACCAGTTCAGCCCGTCTGTGACCAACCCCTACCGCAGCCCTCCTGGCGGTGACCGTGAGAGAGTCGGCGCCGATGACCAGGACCATCGCGATGACCTACACGCCGGAAACGGTGTCATGGACCATCAGCTGGGCGGCGTTCTTGGTGGTGTTGGCCTGGACCAGGGCCTGGGCGGATATGGAGCTCCGCGCCCGTTTGGCGGTAACCCTCTGTTTGAGGGCAGCGACCGTAGCCAGACCTCTAGCACCGGCCCCAAGGTTTACGGTGGTCTCGGCGCCATTGGCGGCTGGCCCGGTGCGGCACCCGGCCCCTCGATTGCTACTCCCGATCGGGACCGTGGTGGCGCTGGTGGATTCGGCAGTGCCTTTGGCTCGTCAATCTTCCCTACTATTGGTGATATGCAGGGCGGCGGCTTTGGTGGAGTGTTTGGCCACCCTGCTGGCGGCCCTAGCGCCATTGGTACGCCGTCTATTGGGCGGCGTAGCAAGCTGGAGGCTCTTTTCCCTGCGTCTATGCAGTCGCAGATGCAGCCGCAAGACCACGACGAGCAGGACCACCGTCAGGCTGGTCTGGGTCCTATTGGCCGCGGCGGATTCCCTGCCATTGGCCGTGACACGGACAGCCCTATGCGTGGTGTGGCTCGCGGCTTTGAAGACCTGTTTGCCCCGCCGTCTGGCCCTGCTGGTAGCGGCGGCGGCGGCGGCGGCGGCGGCGGTCACTCGCTGTACGGCAGCCACGATGTTTCGTCTGGCGGCTCTGGCGGTGTTTCGGCATCTGCGGCAGCTGCCTTTGGCGGGCTAACTAGTGGAGGCGGTGGTGGTGGTGGCGGCGGCGGCGGCGGCGCTGGCGGAGATCGGCAAGGAGCTGGCAGCGCTGGGCCTTCGCGGCAGATGGTTATGCCTGATCGCATGCGCTGGGTGTACCTGGATCCTCAGGGCCAGGTGCAGGGTCCCTTCACTGGTCTCGAGATGAATGACTGGTACAAGGCTAACTTCTTTTCGCCTGATCTCAGCGTCAAGCGTGTTGAGGACCCGGAGTTTGAGCCTTTGGGCTCGCTCATCCGCCGTATCGGTAACTCTCGGGAGCCGTTCCTGGTGCCGCAGATTGGCATCCCGCACGGCCCTCCAGCGCAGGCCAGCCCGTTTGGCCAGAACCCGGCCGGCGGTGTAGTGCCTCCGCTGAGCTCGGTCATTCCGGCGTACGGTCGTACGTTGACGGCCGAGGAGCAGAACAACCTGGAGAGACGTAAGCAGGAGGAGCAGTTTGTAGCTGCTCAGCAGCGTGACTTTATGATGCGTCACCAGCACCAGGGTATGACGCCCAAGTTCCCCTACGGTTCTGGAGTTGGAGTTGGCGTTGGCGTTGGCGTTCCAGGCCTCCACCACCACTCGAGTGCACACAGTCTGCATAGCCAACCCAGCTTTGGCAACATGGGTCCTTTGGGTGTTCACCAGCCTCTGGGCGGTAACTTTCCGCAGTTTTACGACGGCCACCTGGGTGCTGTTGGCCCTCAGGGCATGGGCGGACCCCGTGGTGAGCCCGATATGGCTGGCATGAATGAGCTGGAGCGTCAGCTTGGCGGACCTTTTGGTGGTCATCCTGGTGTTGGCATTGCCCCTGGTCCTCCTGGCCCTTCTAGCAGTGCTCCTGGTGCCGAGCTTGCCAGCCAGTTTCAACAGCAGCAACAGCAACAGCTGCAGCAACAGCAGCAGCAACAGCAGCACCACCACCACCACCACCAGCCACATGCCGGCGCTGCGGAGCTGGAGGGCAGCAACCTGCGCGAGTCTCTTCCCGCTACCGATAAGCTTGTTGCTGATGAAGAGGGTTTCAAGGACCGCATGCAGGAGTTTGAGGAGCTCCGCAAGGATATGGAAAATCAGGAGCAGGCCGAGAACCTGAAGCGTGCCGTGAAAGAGGAGCAGCAGGCTGCAGCCGAGGCCGAGGCTCAGGCCCGTGCCGAGTCGGAGGCTTTTGCCAAGGCTCAGGCCCAGGCCCAGGCCCAGGCCCAGGCCCAGGCCCAGGCTCAGGCTGAGGCTGAGGCGGAAGCACAGGCCGAAGCGGAAGCTCGCGCTATTGCGCAGGCCGAGGCGCAGGCCAAGGCCGAGGCGGAAGCTGTTGCTGCTGCCGAGGCTGCTGCCAAGGCTGTTGCTCTGGAGTTGTCTGCGGCCGAGTCGTCGTCGCCTTCGCCGGTGCAGGCGACTCTGTCGTTCCACGAGATACAGGCGCAGCAGGCGGCGGCCAAAGCAGCGCGGGCTCCGTCTTCTGTCTCGTCGTCTGTGCACGAGAGAGAGTTTGAACAGGAGAGAATGGACGAGATGATGATGATGCAGAGCTCGGATCTGCCGATGCCGTTCCCGCCGCCTCCGGGAGCTGTTTCAGCGTCACCTGAGCCTGCAGCTTCTCTGACGCCGGCTCAGCCGCCGCCGCTGGCTCCGTGGGCGCGTGAGGCCAACGAGTCGCGCAAGGGCCCTTCGCTCAAGGAGATTCAGGAGGCCGAGGCTCGCAAGGCGGCCAAGGCCGAGCAGGCTGCTGCTGCGGCTCGGCGGGCGGCGCTGGAGCAGGAGGTTGCTGATTCGCGTGAGCGCGAGCGGGTCAACGCGGCTGTGCAGCCGGGTCTGCCGACCAGCAGCACGTGGGGCCAAGCTTCGGCTTCTCCGGCGCAGGCGGCGTCGCCGTGGGCCAAGCCGGCGTCGCGGGTTGGCACTTCTTCGGCCGGTACGCCGGTGCAGAAGCAGAAGACGCTGGCTGAGATTCAGCGCGAGGAGGAGGCGCGCAAGGCCAAAGCCAAGGAGTCGGCGGCGTTTGCCAACTCGGTAGCCAGTGCCATTGCTAGTTCTTCGGGCAAGCGCTACGCCGATCTGGCGTCCAAGAATGCGCCAACGACGATTCTTTCGGCGGCGGCTGTTGTCGGATCTTCGGTGTCGCTGGCGGGTGTTTCGGGCCCGGCCGTGCCTGGCAGTGTCCCGGCTTCCGGGCCTGGTGTTATTGGTGGCTGGGCCACGGTTGGTGCTGGCGGCAAGGTCAAGGCTCCGCTGACTTCGGCCACTCCGTCGCGCACTGCCAGTGCTGCAGGCATGAAGCCGCTGATAAGCAACAAGGCGGTGTCGGTGTCTGTTTCGGCGTCGGTGTCGGTGCCGATATCGGCGTCGACGTCTGTGACCAGCAAGGCGGGCAGCAAGACGGACACGACGGCAGCCATGGACGAGTTTAACAAGTGGATGATGCGTGAGCTACGGGGTCTGAGTGATGGGATTGATGGTGAGTTTTTCCCAAGCAACGTTTGAACTAAGAGTGAAAAAGGTGAAGCTAACAGTAGTAACAATAGCGGCTACGTTTGCGGCTACGCTGATGCTGCTTCCGATGGAGAATATGGTCATTTCGGATGCAGTGTACGCCAGCTCGACGACGATTGACGGGCGGCACTTTGCCGAGGAGTTTATCCGGCGCAAGAAGCTGGCGGATAAGGGCGTGGTGGAGAAGAACAACTCTGTTGGATCGGGTATTTCTGGATCGGGCTCGGGCTGGAGCGAGGTGGCCAAGAAGGGCAGCGGAAGCGGCAGTGGAAGCGGAAGTGTGCGGGAGCAGTCGACGGAGTCGAGCATTTCGGGGGCGGGATTCAAGGTGGTGCCGAGCCGGAAGAAGACGGGCAAGAAGTAGGGAGAGAGAGAGGGGGAGAGAGGGTGTGAATAGAGAGAGTGAATAGAGAGAGTGGATAGAGAGAGAAAGAGAGAGAGAGAGGGAGAGAAGAGTGTGTGTGTGTGTGTGTGTGTGTGTGTGTGTGAATAGAGAGAGTGAAGTGAAAAGGGAAGTAAAGTGAAAGAGTCTAGGGTCTGCTAACCCTGGGATAAACCCCGGGCGATTATTTGTGTAACTGCCCCTCCAACTTTAAGTGAAATTGCCCCGCCAAAAAAAAAGAAAAAAAAAAGTCGAGATAGAAGGAGCGCAAAGTGAAGTGAGAGTGACTTCCAAGGTACAAAGAAAAAAAGGAAAGAGCGAAAAAAAAACTCTGCCTTTTGTGTGTGGTAGAATTTGGTGGAATTTCAAGTGAAAAGTTTTTTTTTCTTCTTCTTCTTCTTCTTCTTCTTCCCTTCTTCAACATATTATTTTTTGTCACAGAATTGAAGGGCAAAAAGAAAAAAAAAAGGTTTATTTTGATTCCGGGTTTTGAGCACGTGCAAATGACTAATATTTTTGTGGAATTAGCAGAGTTTATTTTCTCGAGACGACGAGAAACGAGATTTAAAACGAGACGACGAGAAACGAGATTTAAAACGAGAAACGAGAAACGAGAAACGAGAAACGAGAAACGAGAAACGAGAAACGAGACGACGAGATTTAAAAGAAACAGAAAATGAGCCTCCTCTCGCTGGCCCTCGCCGGCGACGCTCTCGCCGTGCTCCGCTCCGCACCGGCCCCGCTGTTGGCGGCATTTGTCTCTTCTCTCTCGACTGCTTCTCCCTCAACTGCTTCTCCCTCAACTGCTTCTCCCTCAACTGCCTCAACCCCCCCCGAAGACACCCTCGCCGTCGGCATCGCCGCGCTGGCTGCATTTCTGCAGGCAACAGTCACGGGCCCCGCCTTCAAGCACGGCGCACTGGACCGGCTCTTTCCGGCCGAGCTGGTGACAAAAAAGGTTCTGGATACACTGACAGTCGATGGTGTAGCGCCGTATCAGTATGCGCCGCACCTGGAGCTGTTTGGACTGGCACGCTTCTGCATTCTCAGCGTCCCCGACCACCAGGACGTGTTTGCAGCTGGCGAGGCCAAGGCGTCGCTGGCGTGGTGCAAGCTGCGCATCCTAGTCTGGCACTACAAGCTCCTGGCACAGCCGAATCTCGGGTCTCGCTCGGCCTTTGCGCGCAGTTCCCAATGGACCGATGTGCCGCAGCTGCTGGATGCGGTGACGGCCGCCGTGGCTGTGGTGCGCTCGCGGGTTCTGGAGGAAGCAGCGGCGTCGTGGTCCAGGGACGACCGGGCCGAGCTGTTGCTGGAGATTTCAAACTCCTTTTTGATGCTGGG
This sequence comes from Thielaviopsis musarum, assembly GCA_001513885.1. NCBI lineage: Eukaryota > Fungi > Ascomycota > Sordariomycetes > Microascales > Ceratocystidaceae > Thielaviopsis > Thielaviopsis musarum. The sequence continues at coordinate 33,435 of LKBB01000196.1, forward strand.
CGTCGACGATAAGGCGCGTGAGGCGCTGGCAGAGGCGACGCTGATGAGCGGGCTCAAGTACAAGTTGACGGGTGCGCTGGGCAGAAAGACAAAGTTCCAGATCAAGGACACGAGCCAGCTGGTGGTGTATGCCAAGAGTGCGGGAGAGGCTGAAACAGGCGGTACAGAAGCCCAGCCTGAAGCTCTGCAGCTTAACGATGACACGCTGCTGGAGAAGATCAACTTTACTCGTACCGACTCGGCTCCCTCTGATCCCAACACCGTCCCGACTCCCTCTGATCCCAACACCGCCCCGACTCCCTCTGATCCCAACACCGCCCCAACTCTCTCCAATCTCGACGCCGACCTGGCTAGCCTCTCGCCCGACGACCAACCGCAGCTGCGCCCGCTCGACGAAGCCATCCTGCTGACCGAAGCCACCATCCGCGACACGTTTTCGCCACTGGACGGCCTGACGTCGGAAGAAGTGCTGCCGTATGCGGTGCGCGTGCTGGCTGACAAAAAAGTCAATTGGCAGATTTACACGCAGGCGCTGATTGTGCGCAGCCGCATCGAGGTCAACAGAAGTCGCACGGTGGAACGCGGCGTGCTGCAGATGCAGGCGGTGGTGGACCAGATTGTGGTGGACACGTTTGAAGGGGAGGAGGAGAAGGAGAATGAGAAAAAGAAAGAGGAAAAGGAGAATGAGGAAAAGAATGTCCCCGTCTTGACTGTTAGCGCCCCCCACGAGACCGCCCCGGCTCCCAAAGAAGAAAACCAGGCCGTCGAGCAAAAACCCACGTCCTTCTTCCCCGCCCTCAAAGAAGAAGACTCGGCCCCCGCCCCCGTGCGTCTCCGCTACGTCAACTCGCTGCTCACGCCGCCGCGCTGGCACCTGGAGTCTGAACTGGCCCACTGCTGGGCCGGCGTCGGGTCGCTCGTGTCAGCACTGGAAATCTTCAAGCGGCTGCGCATGTGGGCCGAGGTGGCGCTGTGTTTGGCGTCAGCCGAACAGGCCGGGTTGGAAGACGGCAACGGCCGCGGATCCGGCGGCGAGCTCAAGGCCCGCGGCATCATACGCTGGCGGCTATTTGAGCGCACCGATGGCCGGCCGTCGGTCGAGACGCCGCGTGATGCCGGGCTGCTGCGGCCGGCCGAGTTCATGGGCGCCATGAAAAAGGCCGAGGACCTGCCGGCCGATGCGCCGCGGCTGTTTTGCATTCTGGGCGATCTGGAAAACGATACCGGCCACTACGAGAGCGCGTGGCAGGTGAGCAAGTGCCGCTACTCGCGCGCGCAAAAGAACCTGGGCGAGCATTACATCCAGCAGAAGAAGCTGGTCGAGGCATGCGAAGCCTACAAAAAGGCCGTGGCCGTCAACCGGCTGAACACGGAGCTGTGGAACCGGCTGGGCGATCTACAGCTACGACTGGCCAACTTTGACGAGGCGGCCGAGGCGTACACGCGGGCCATTGGCGCAGCGAATGATGTGGTGGGTGGAGAGGATGCGCGCACGTGGAGTAACCTGGGGTCGGCGCTGTGGAGTTTGTACCGGGAGGCGGTGGCAGCGATTGGGCAGAGGAGGGGGGAGAGGGGGGAGACTGCCAAGGAGACGGCTGTTGAGAAGGAGACGGCTGTTGAGAAGGAGGAGGCTGTTGAAAAAGAGGAGGCTGTCGAGAAAGACGGAGAAGACGACCTCGAAGCTGCCCTGCGCGCCGTTGACGACGACAGCGATGACGAAGAAGAAGACGAATTCGCCAAGCCGGCCAAGCTCCTCCAGCAGGCTCTCTCGGCCTTTAAACGCGGCGCGTCGCTGAGCAGAGACAACTGGCGCATCTGGGACAACATCATCACGCTGGCTGCTCGCATGCGGCCGCCGGCGCTGACCGACATTGTCAGCGGGATGCAGCGCATAGCGGCGATTCGCGGGTCGGAAGACGCGCTGGATGCGGCGGTGCTGCGGCTGTTGGTTGCCGAGGGCGTGACTTGCAAAGAAAAGACCAACTCGGCTGACGGGACGGCCGCCGTGTATGTGCCTCCCCCCGGCACCGTCGAAAAGAGCATCTGCGAGCTCCTCGAAAAAGATATTGTCCCGCTGATTACGCGGCGCGACGACCTGTGGGAAATCGTGGCGCGGACACGGGCTTGGCGCCGAGATTACGCCGGCGCTATCGAAGCGGCGGAAGCGGCGTGGCGCGCGGCCGTGGGCGGCACATCAGCCGGCGGGTCTCTTGCAGCGGCGGCATCGACGGCTTCGGATGGCCGGGGCGACTGGCTCAAGGACCAAGAGGCATGGGAGAATGTGGTTACGCGCACGGACGAGCTGGTTTCGATGCTGGAGAATTACGGCGAGGACGTGTCGGCCATTGGCGGCAAGTGGCGGTTCCGGGCGCGGAATGCGGTGCGCAGTGTGGTGGGCAAGGCAAGGGAGCGGTGGGAGGGGACGGAGGGGTGGGAGCGGCTGCAGGGTTTGATGGGGGGATTGAAGACAAGGGAGTAGAGCAGTGGTTCACTACAGTAGATAAGATTAAGATATAACAAAGACCTACCCCCCAAACGCCTCCGCTATGGCCCCCCCCTCGGCCGCCGTCACCAAAACATCCAATACCTGCATCGCCCGCTCGCCCGCCTCGGCATCTAGCCACGCCTCAAACAGCCCGTCCTCATCAGCGAAATTGACCCTGCTGAGCCCAACCACCAGACGCTCCATGCCGCCATTGTCCTGTTGTACCAGTTCGCTTTGCAGTCTGCTGCGCGCCGCACACTGCAGCTCCGTGTCGCCGGCTACGAGAGTGTGTAGTAATTCAATACCAAGACTAATCATGTTGCTGAGCACGCCAATGTCTTTGCCGCCGAACCCGGAGACCGGCCCGGAAACTGGCCCCGAGACTAAAACCACGCAGGCCGACCGCCCCGAAACTCCATACAAAGCCTCGACGGCTGTCGCTAGCGCCTCTGCTACGCGCGCCAGCAACACGCCATCACGCGCCATGGCTTCTCTGGCCAGCGCCGACTGTGCCGCAAACGAGCGTAATGTGCGCAGGGCTGCGCGCTGCACAGCACGGGTTTCGTCGGACGGCGGCGGAAGCAGGAGGAGCCGTCCGATGCGGTCGAGCAGGAAGCGCGCCACGGCATCGGCGGCCATGGTTTCAGATACAGGGCCGATGCTGTCTGTCTGGGCGCTGGTACAGAGCATGTCAAGCATGGCGATGACGGCAGCCGGCGGGGCGTGTCGGGATAGACATAGAGACACGGCATCACGGGTCATGTGGGTCCAGAACAGACGGCGCAGGGCGGCGGCGTCGGAAGGGCCGGGGCAGGCGCAGCAGCCGAGGGCGCACAAGTACAGCAGGTCGACGAGCGGGGTGGCGGGGGCGCAGCGCTGTGCAAGGACGTGCGTAAGGGCAGCAGCCAGTGTGGGCACGAGGCGGGGTAAAAGGCCGGGGAGGATACTCCAGGTGTGCAGGCGTAGCGTGAAGGCTAGGAGGATAACCAGCGGCTCGATGCCGGCGGCTACGTCTTCGGCCACGCAGCCGGCGATTAGTGAGAGGATGTGCGAGGCAAAGTCGGCGAGTAGTTGGAGAGGGTGGGTGGCGGAGCCCATGGCGGGGAGGGCGTGGAGCAGGGAAGTGGCGAGTGACCAGGGCCGCGGGGGTTGTGAGAGAGGGGGTTGTGAGAGGGAGGGCTGTGAGAGAAGAGAAGGAAGAGTGTGATGAGAGAGCGCGTCAAAGGTAGACGAGTGCGGGGCGGATTGGTGGTCGAGAAGAAGGCGAAGGAACTGCTTGGTTAGACTACTAAAGAAGAGAGTAGAGGAGAGTAGAAACTAGAGAAGAGAGTAGAGTAGAGTAGAGAGTAGAGAGTAGAGAAGAGAGTAGAGTAGAGTAGAGAGTAGAGAAGAGAGTAGAGAAGAGAAGAGAGTAGAGAAGAGAATAGAGTAGAGTAGAGAATAGAGTAGAGTAGAGAGTAGAGTAGAGTAGAGTAGAGAGTAGAGTAGAGTAGAGTAGAGAGTAGAGTAGAGTAGAGTAGAGAGTAGAGAAGATAGTAAAAACTTACATCAATCGACGGCGTTGGCGCTCGACCCAGGCCTTTGTCTATTTTATCTACCGCCGGCCCCACTTCGGGTTCCGGCCCCATCCCTTTAGAATCCGGCCCCACCGGCCCCACCTCCAACTGCCCCATACTCACATCCCGCTTCCTCTTTCCCTTTGGTGTTCCGCGATCTTTCCTACGCCGAGGACTTCTTCCCTCTTCGCCAAAGCCATCAGCCAGATCCCACGTCTTGACCGACTTTTTTGGCGTCGACGGAGCTTTTTTCACTGCTGCCGCCGCTGCCGCCCGCACAACATTCCGCTCGCGCGCCTCCTGCTGCAGAAAGGCCAGTTCTGTTTTGACACGGCGCTCGGCGGTCTGCGCGTTCTCCAGCGACGCCTTGAAGTCGGCGATCTGGCCGTCGTAGCGCGCGCGCGTGGCGGCCAGATTCGACGAGTGGTCGCGAGCAATGCGGTCTAGGTGGGAGCGTAGAATGGCTGTTTCGCCCCGCGACGACATGAGTTGCTGGGTGAGCTCGGCGATGCGGGTCTGCAGAGCGGTGGCGTCGGAGGGGTCGGAGGGGGTTTGTGAGGCTGGGCGTACGGGTAGGGCGGGACCGGGTGTTTGGGAGACTTGTAGCGGGACGAATGGACGCGGGGTCTGCTGAAACTGGTTGCCCGGTGGTCTAGTGAACTGCGTGCTTTGCTGAATCTGGCTATCTGGTGGTCTAGTGAACTGCGTGCTCTGCTGGATCTGGCTGCCCTGTGGTCTAGTGAACTGCGTGCTTTGCTGAATCTGGCTGCCCCGTGGTCTAGTAAACTGCGTGCTCTGCCGAAACTGCGTCGCCTGCACCCGCCCCAACTGACTCCCCTGCGGCCGGATCGACGCCTTGAGCGGCTGCGCTACCACTGCTGTATTTGGCGCTATAACTGGCCGCGGCGGCCGAAACGGCTGTTGGCGTGTGGAATGCTGGTGGACCGGGACCGGGACCGGGACCGGGGCCGGGGCCGGGGCATTTGGGGCGGCGAGCTTGGCTTGGGCTTGGGTTGCTTGAAATGCTTTTTGCTCGAGCTCACGGAAGGCGGCTTCGGTGAGGCTGTCGAGTTCATCGTCGTCGAAAGCGTCGTCGAATTCCATTCTGATACTAGTTTCTACTACTACATGTACCAGTAGATGTTGTAAGTGCTGTGCTGTAAGTTGTAAGTGTAAGTCAGCCTCGTCGCGTGGATGTGTAAGTGTAAGTCAGCCTCGTCGCGTGGATGTGTAAGTGTAAGTCAGCCTCGTCGCGTGGATGTGTAAGTGGCAGTTCTCAGCCTTGCTTAGTCAGATAAGTGGGGGGGGGAGATGACAAGGTAGTCGCAGGCAGGCAGGCAGGCAGGCAGACAAAGCAAGCAAGCAAGCGCTCAACAATTTACAGTTGCATGCATGCATGCATTTATTTTACAAGGGCTACATGTAGCTTGTTGGGTGGGTTGGCAGATTTACCGAGCAGGTAAAAAAAAAAAAAACGGACTCATAAATGCCCGAGCCCGAATTAGAGAGGCGAAAGGGCTCCGAGAGTTAGATGTATAGATTATTCGCACTATTCGCACTATTCGCATTATTCGCATTTATGAGGCAGCGTAATTACCGCTTAGGAGGTGGAAGGTGCAGAAAAAAGTGCATTCGGCTGTGACTGCATGGAGATTTAGCTTAGCTTAGCTGTAATCACATCACAGGCAACTGCCTTGTTTTGTCAGTTTGGACGTTCCTGCTTTACTACCAATTGAGTACAACTGGGCAAGAGCCAAGCAGAGCTGAGGCAAGAGCCAAGCAGATTTTTTTCTTTTTTTTTCTTTTTTTTTTTTCTTTTTTTTTCTTTTTTTTTTTTTTTTTTTTTTTTTTTTTTTTTTTTTTTTTTTTTTTTTTTTTTCTTTTTTTTT
>LKBB01000196.1:39443-49618 GCA_001513885.1 Thielaviopsis musarum
TTTTTTTTTCTTTTTTTTTTCTTTTTTTTTCTTTTATTTCTTTTATTTCTTTTTTTTTTCTTTTTCTCTTTATTTCTTTTTTTTTTCTCATTTTCATTTCTCTTCATTTTCTCTTTATTTCTTTTTTTTTCTCATTTTCATTTCTCTTCATTTTCTCTTCATTTTCTCGACAAGCTCTTTTTCTTTTCTTTCCTCTTTAGCCACCTCTTTTCTCCGTCAATTGAAAATACCCAAATCATCCTCGACTCAAACTCCGACTACATTTCAATTCGACTCTCGACTCAAACTCCAACTCAAACTCCAACTCAATCAACTCCGTCTACACTCAAAATGCCCCGCCGCAAAGGCACCAAGTCGGGCTCGCAGAGCGACGCCAGCGATGACGCCGGATCTCTTGCCCCGCGCCGCTCCGCCTCGGCCGCCGTTTCCGCCCCCGCCAGCCCGCGCAAGACCAAGACCGAGTCGGCAGTACGTTTCTCTCTCTACACTGATACTCTTCTCTCTCTACACTGATACTCTTCTCTCTCTACACTGATACTCTACACTGATACTCTGATACTCTGATACTCTACACTCACTAACCCTTTAGCCCTCCGACCTCGAGCGCAAAGCTGAATTCGAAAAGAAAAAAGCAAACTTCTTCACCCGCACCCTCTGGACCCTCATCATGGTCTTTGGCTTCCTCGCCGCCCTCTGTGCCGGCCACATTTACATCATCGTCATCATCACCGTCGTCCAAATCATCAGCTTCAAGGAAGTTATTGCCATTGCCAACGTGCCCAGCCGTGCGCGCCAGCTGCGTTCTACTACTAACCTCAACTGGTACTGGCTGGCTTCGACCATGTACTTTTTGTATGGCGAGTCGGTGATTTACTACTTTAAGCACATTGTTCTGGTGGACAAGGTGTTGCTGCCGCTGGCCACGCACCATCGCTTTATCAGTTTTATTCTCTATGTTTTTAGTGAGTCTCTCTCTCTCTCTCTCTCTCTCTCTCTCTCTGTTCCCTGATTCCCACATGTCTTCATCTCTCTCTCTCTGTTCCCTGATTCCCACATGTCTTCATCTCTCTCTAACCTGCCAAAGGCTTCGTCTTCTTCGTCACCACCCTCCAGGCCGGCCAATACAAGTTCCAGTTCACCCAGTTCGCCTGGACCCACATGGCCCTCTATCTCATTGTCGTCCAGGCTCACTTTATCATGAACAACGTCTTTGAGGGCATGATTTGGTTTCTGCTACCCGCCATTCTGGTCATCAACAACGACATTTGGGCCTACATTTGCGGCATTACCTTTGGCCGCACCCAGCTCATCAAGATCTCGCCCAAGAAGACGGTCGAGGGTTTCCTGGGCGCCTGGATTATGACTAATGTGTTTGGCGTTTTGACTGTCAAGCTGATGATGCGCAGCGGGTTTTTCACATGTCCCGTGACTGTACGTTTTTTCTTCTTTCCTCTTTCTTTCCTCGCTTCGCTCGCTCTTTTTTTTTTTCTCTCCTCTCTCCTCGCTCGCTATCTTTTTCTCTCCTCGCTTCTTCCTTTCCTCGCCTTTCTCCTCGCTCGCTCGCTCGCTCTCTTTTTCTCTCCTCGCTTCTTCCTTTCCTCGCCTCTCTCCTCGCTCGCTCGCTCTCCTAGACCTCTACTAACACCCCGCAGGACCTCGGCGCAAACATCTTCACCGGCCTCGAATGCACCCCCAACCCCGCCTTCGTCCCCCGCACCTATTCGCTCCCCAACTTTGTCTTTTTGCCGCCCGGCTTCAACCTGTCCTTTACCACAGAGCCCATGATATTCCACACACTCGTGCTCGCCACCTTTGCCTCGCTGATTGCTCCGTTTGGCGGCTTCTTTGCATCGGGCCTCAAGCGCACCTTTAAGATCAAGGACTTTGGTGACTCGATTCCCGGCCACGGTGGCATGACGGACCGCATGGACTGTCAGTTCATCATGGGCTTCTTTGCCTACATGTACTACCACAGCTTTATTGCCGTACACCACGCCAACCTGGGCAGTGTCATGGAGACGGCCATTACGGGGTTGAGTGTAGAGGATCAGATTGAGTTGGTGCGCGGCATGGCGAAGCATTTGAACAACCAGGGCGTGTGGAGTTCCAAGGTATTTCTTTCTTTCTTTCTTTCTCTCTCTTTCTCTCTCTTTCTCCCTCTTTCTCTTTAAAAGTTAAGCTAACAAGACAGACGCTCGAGTGCCTGGCTGATTCGCTCAAGACTTGAGTAGCCTGTATGAGTGTATGAAGCATGCATTGAACAGGGTAACTTTTATAGGCTACATGTATCACTATATACAATAAAATGCGTTTCTTTCTTTTCTCGCTTCATTTTTTTTTCGCTTCTTTTCTCGCTTCTTTCCTAGCTTTGCTCGTTTGCTTTTGTTGAGGAAAAACAGAAAAAAAAAAGCATGTGATAACCCTGCAGACGGGAACCAGCAGATAACCCTTGCGTCATCTGCAGCCACTTTACTCTACCGCAGCACTAAAAACCGCAGCACTCAAAACAGCACTCAAAACAGCACTCAGAACCGCAGCACTCAGTCAAAATCTGTCATGTTTAGTCACGTGACCTACACATGCCCCTGATACTTAATCTCCAGCTTCCGCAGCGGCAGATAGAAAATCGCCGCCACGACAAACGCCAGCTCAAAGCCAATGTCGCCCGTCTTCTCGGCAATCGGCCCCACATACCAGATCTGGTCCATCGACGGCACAATCAGCGCCACACTCAGCAGACCCGCCACAATTGCCGCCACACCGGCCGGCAGCATCGACGGCGTATCCCACGCATTGAGATTGTAGTTATCGAGGCGGCTGTGGCGGATAAAGAAGTGTTCCAGCAGGATAATGGCGATAAACGGCGACGGCCAGTAGGCAATGATGCCCAGGAAGTTGTTGAGCGAGTCCAGGAACGAATCGGCCGCCTTGATGGCCACGCCGATGATGATGCCAGTGAGGATAATCTGCAACACGACGCGGTGCACCGACCGCCACACCATGGCCACCAGCGCCTGCAGGTTAATGGTTAGCGCGTACAGCGTGCCGACTGCGTTGCCCATGACGCTCATGGCCAGCAGAAACAGGAGAAACTTTCCGCCACCGCCGGCCGGCGCCAGCATGGCTGCCAGCACGCCACCGACCGAAGTGGCGTCGTAGCCGGCCTGCCACGACGCCACATTGGGCACGGCTCCGCCAATGGCTGCGCCCAGAATGATGCACGGGATGGCGCCGACGACCAGGCCAAGGTACGACTGGCAGAAGAGCAGCGTCTTGCTGCAGTTGGGGTCAAAGTACGCGGTAAAGTCGCTGGCAATGGCTGCCCACGGCAGAAAGAAGCCGGCAATCAGACACCCATACGAGAGAACCAGAGGGGCCGTGGCGTCCGGGTACGTCACTTGCTCCTTGAGGTGGTGGCCGCTGTAGCCCAGAGCCACGATGATGGCTACCAGCGTGGGGAACCAGGCATACAGATCGAACCAGTGGATGACGCGCGCGCCAAAGACAATGATGGCGAGCGTGATGAGCGCAATGATGACGATGCCGCCGTCAATAGTCAGATGTTCCGGGTTGATAGCAACGAGGGCCTGAGCGCCCAGGATGTAGCCCACAATGGCGTAGCCAGTGAGCGTAGCGGCGTTGAGCAGGATAGGGATGCCGACAATGTATGCACTTTTCAAGTTAGACGGGGATATATTTTATGAATATGGCGTACGGTCAAGGAAGAACTTACCCAAAAGAGTACCGCGCATGTGTCATTTGCCGCAGTCCGAGCTGGGCGCCAAATGTTGATAGAAAGGCCGCGGGAAAGCTGGTTAGCAGGCCGAAGAAGAGAGTCGTCAGGGCTGAGTCGCGAAAGCCGAGGCCAAAGGCCAGCGGGCCGGTCATGCCGGCGGAGATGCTACACAGCGTCAGTTTTTTTTTTCTTCTTCTTCTTGTTCTTTTTTTTTCTTCTTTCCTCGCTTCGCTTGTTTTTCTCTCTTTCTTTCCCGGTTTGCTCGTTTCTTTCCTCACTCTCGGTATTCCTCAATTCTTCTGCCAAGCCTCACAACTCACCCAATCAAGCTAAAGTTCATGGTAAACCACAGCGTAAACACCTTGAAGTAGTGCCGGTCCGTCTTTTTCTCCATGGCCACCGGCTCGATGGCCTCCATTTCGATTTTGAAGTAGCGCGCTACGGCGTGCAGCCGCCGCTTGATGCCGGATTCTTCGTCCACCATTTCGGCGGGAGTGGCCGTTTGCGCCGGCCGTTTTTCTGCTTCTTTTTCGAATGACATTTTGGGTGTAGAGAATGAAATTAAGAGGGAGGAAGTGGCGAAAGCCGCCAAGACACGAAAAGACTAGAAAAGACTAGAAAAGGCGAGTGCAAAAAGCGAGTGCATGAGACTAGAAAAGGCGAGTGTAAAAAGTACAAAGTCAGCGAATATATAAACCAAAGAACTTTTGTTGATTCCGCATCAGCGGCCGACTAAAACATACATTAGGTTATGTAGTGTTGAAAGATTTTCAGTGTGACGTTGCCTACCCTGGCCTAGCATTTGCGCCATTAAGTTTCTGGCAATGGGGGCGACTATGCCTCGTCTGATTTTATCACTTATCAGAAGAGACTACAAGGAAACAAGAGTTCATGATGTTTGAACGACAAGGCAGGGGGTGGAAGCGAAGGATTCTTGTGAAAGGTAAGCGGATAAGCCAGCGTGGAACGACCGGGGGCGAGATAACACTCATAATTACAGTACTGTACAGTATGTACAGATAGATACATGTATAGTATTTACAAGTAGTGGCAGGTGGGATAAGGCGATTAAAAACTCCCAGTTTCAGGAGCCCAGCTGAATAGAATTCCAACGAAAAGTTTAAGATTCTTCAAGTTGTGCAGAGTAAGCAGTGAAGAACGAGAATGAAGAAGCAGCTTCAAGATCTGTACTGTAGACTCAAAGATCTGTACCTAGTCAAACAAACAAGGGTGGCCAATAAAGTGAAAAAGTGTGAGTGGAGAACAGGGGCGATCCCTGCTTCCGCACCAAAAGATTAAAGCGGCTGACGATGCAAATAAACGAACAATATTATTGAGTTACAGTCTGGAAAGTTGCTGCCCAAGTACTTACTTACATTGGTAGTCTGAAAACTTAGGGAACAGACGTTTGTCAAGAACTAAAAGGTGTCACAGACGGAGCGGGAAAGTGCCACAGACCCAGCGGGAAGGTGCCACAGACGGAGCGAGGAAGGTATCACAGACGGAGCGAGGAAGGTACCACAGCGCCATCCAAGTTGAGATGAAAACACCGACTTTAGAGAAAGTTGTGGTCTTTTTGTACTGCATGCTCAATGGCCGACAAGCCGGCAAGGTGGGTCGGCACCGGCCGTCGATAACCCAAATAATGTTATTAGGGCTTCATTTTACGCCGCTGTGCACTAAAAGAGCGTAATTGATTAGGGTCGCTGTTGAAAAAAACAGGTTTTGGCCACAGACTTTTGACCGGAATTGGGCCAGACTTTTGACCGGAATTAGGCCAGACTTTTGACCGGAATTGGGCCAGACTGCTGCATGGAGCAAGGTTACAACGCGAGAACCATATTTCTTTCTCTCCCACAAGACCCACGACCTATCAAATCTCCCATCGTTGGCTGGCGCTTAGCTGGCGCCTGCGCTATGACTGGTCAAAATCCAACCCACAGTACGCAGAGAGCAAATGAGAACGTAGAGTGCGATGCAGAGTGAAGTGGCTGCGCGCCGAGGCAATGTGTCGAGCAGGCTGTGGAATGCATCGAGTAGGCTGTGGAACATGCCCAGACGCATGGCAAATTGGGCTGCCACAAGCCGCCGCGATCAGTTGGGCGCTTGGAACAGGCGTTGGAGATGATATATAACGGCCAGAGACGATGGGTTCGGCTTGTTTGGAATGAGAAGCAGACCACTCTCTACCACTTCACCACTCTCTACAACTACTATTCTGCAATTCACCATGAATCTTTTCAGACGACCCAAGCAGTCTGCTTCGCCTCCGCCCTCGCCTACTGACACTCTTGTCGACGATGGGCCTACTGCCATGCACTCGTTTCTTGAAAAGTTGGAGACTTCCAATGGCCTAGCCGACTCATTTGAAGAAATAAAACTCGGCAATGCCAACGACATCAGACGGCTGTACCAAAAGGCTCTCACCAAGGAGAATGGCGAAATGCGGAACGAAGCTGACTCGATCCGGCTTCTTCGTGTCACAGCCAAAGACGAGTTTGTTATCAAGACTTTCAAGCTGGATGGCGAGATTCCCCCGTACACAGCTATTTCATACTGCTGGGGCGGCTCGGCTACAACCCACTATTGCTTCGGATCCTATAGTGATGTGGCAATATCTAGGTTAAGGATAGCTGTGACGGCGAATTTGGCTTGTCTCATTACCATGATTTGGGGCCGGCAGAACCGGACCAAGGAGACAAAGCAAGAAGACGGAGAAGAGTCGGAAGAGGAAGAGGAAATGGAAAAGAAGGAGGGACAAGAGGAAAAGAAAGAAGCGGGAGAACCAGGTCAGGCATGGTTTTGGATTGACGCCCTTTGTATCGACCAGAAGAATGCGGTCGAAAAGGCCTACCAAGTCGCCATCATGGACCACATTTATCAGCAATCCGAAAAGGTCTGGATCTGGCTCGGCGATGAAGATGAAGCCAGCCAAATAGCCATGCCCTTCATCCGGAAAATGGCCAAGGCCTGGACCACCAGCAACGACGAGCACATTGGCCGCTACGGCACTTGGACCAAAGCGCAGAAGAAGAAACTCGACCTGCCCACCGAAGCATACCATATGGGGCTGAGCGTGCGCGCCTACTTCCGCCTACTCCGCCGCCCGTGGTTCCGCCGCGTGTGGATCATCCAGGAATACTGTCTGCCCAAACGCGCGCGCTTCATCTGCGGCGCCAAGTCTATCTCGGCCGAGGCGTTTTACCGCGCCAGTATGTACTGCTCGGCGGCCGACTTGGCGACCAGCTTTCCAATTGACTGGGCGGATCCGCGGGCCCTGGTCGATTTGCATGCGACGCGCCATCAGATGGCCACGGGTCAGACTCCGGATCTGAGGACACTGTTGGCGCGGTATCGGAGGGCGGATGCGACTAACCCTTGCGATAAGATCTATGCGCTAATTGGCCTGTGCAATGATTGGATGTTGCATGTTAGTGACAAGCCGGTTGAGCCAGCTAACGGTGTGTGGTTTATCAAGTCTGACTACAAGAGCCCGGTGGGGAATGTGTACATGGACTTTGCCTTGAGCTTTATTCGCCGATACTCCAATCTCAACATTCTACAGTTGATCGCCCAACCTCGACAGCAAAACCTCATTCTCGACCACAAGAATATCACTTCATTCTTCCGAGTACCCCGGCCGTCAGCTCCGGGCGCCCCGGTTGACGTCGATCGTAAAGACCAGATACCTGTTACCATTGTTGGACAAGACGCACCGACGTGGGTTCCAGACTGGAGTTTTGCCGACTTTACAAATAGTCTCCAGGGATACCACTTTGGTCACAGAAGCACGGAGCTGTACCCGCGGGCCGGGGAAGAGCAGGCTCAAGATTTCGATGAGGATGTCCATTTGGATATTTTCAACGCCTGCGGGAAGTATACCTCATACATGCTGGGTGAGGGCTTTTCCACCAACATGATCTTGCAGGTTGAAGGCCGTCGCGTGGACGCCATCAGCGATTTGGGCAATTCCTTCTTTGATTATGACATTGTGCCAGAGAACTGGCAGGTCGACGACCCCCAGGCTATGCCACATGTGTACCTTAAAGATCTCGAGAGAATCGAAGAGGACGCGGGCCTGTTTGACATCTTTGGCAAGACTCCTTACTTTACTGGCGAGTCGCGCTACGAGACGCTGTTTCACTGTTACACAGCGGGACACAACAATGCACTCAACGATCAAGACCGTGCCGACGCTTTGGTAGAGTTTGATGAGTTCATCGGAGACTTTAAGCGTATGTCCAAATACGCCAAGACTTTTGCCGAGCCCAAGATTCCCAAGAACCTTTTGCGGATTTATGACTACCACGTCAAGACATACAGCGGCGTTCGGGATGCGTTCATCCAAAAGGCTGTCGGTGTACTTCGAAACAGACGTGTGTTTAAAACGCCAGGGAACCCTAAAGCGGGGTTCTATGGGTTCTGTGGCTTGGGGCCGGAGCACATGCAGCAGGGGGATGTGATCTATGTTCTGAAAGGGTGCAGTGTGCCGATGGTGTTGAGGCAGCATTATGGCCAGCAGTGGACGGTAGTGGGTGAGTGTTATGTGCATGGAATAATGCATGGGGAGGCGATTAATGAGCGGACGCAGTTTGAGACGCTGGATTTGATTTAACAGATAGTAAGTTAACAGATTAACAAGTTTGAATTTCACTTGACCAGCTTGACTGGCTTGGCTACTCAGCTTAGCTGGATACCATGACAATCCGTCCCTCAACCCTTGGCGCAATAACACGCGTCCAATCAACCGCCAAGTCTTCTGCACTCAGAGTATCACACAGCTTCGTCTTGACACCAGCCGTGTGCGCCCAGCGCGTAAAGAACTTACGCAGCAGCAACACCTCTCGCGCCATCTTTTCGTCTTCCGCCGCCTCGTTGCGTTCCGTGTCCGAGTCCGAGTCCGACAGCAGACTCTTGTCGTCATTTTCGGGTCGCCGGCCGAATCCCATGCGGCGCTCTAGCCACTTGAGCCAGCCGGCGTGTTCTACCATGGGCGGCGTGGCCGGCGAGGGCTTGACTGCCGGCGTGGCAACAGGGTACAGGTGGTCGGCGAGAGCACTCCAGTGGCTGCTCAGGTGGCGCCATTTGCCGACAGTGCGCAGACCCATAAAGTACTGGCGCAGCATGGCTGAGAGCAGGATGCCGTTTTCTTCGCAGATGAGTTCTTGGGCGGTGCCGCCTTCAGATTCGACAAGGAGAGCGTCGTAGCCGTCTGTGTCCGGGATAATTGTTAGCAGGTTTCTAGGTGTAAATTGTCTGTGTTGGGTAGTGATTGGTAGTGTTAGGGTTCAACACAAATAAACGTCAAGACAAGTAAACGTACCCTTCCCCCGCCCCATGTAACCCCGCGTCGCCAGCTTATACTGCCGCTCCATATCCAACGGCTCGCCTCCCAGCGTAGCCTCCAGGATTCTTTGGCCAGACGGTCTTTTTGGGTCAAACCGCATCGTAATATTCGACACCTGCGGAAACCGGCCTTCCAGCGCCGGATAAAGCGACACGCTATTCTCCAGCGCATCCCATATGGCCTGTCCCTTGACACCGATCAAGATGGCCGGGTCTTCAAACGGGAAGCAATTCGTTATGTCCTTGACCAGCAAAACACCCGGCGGATACACCGTGTCGCCGCGAATCGTGCCGGCTGCCATCAGCGCCGCGTCCGCCTCGTAGTGCTGCCGCATAATGTCGCACACAAAGTTGCCAATGTTGCTCTCCTTGGTGCGTACCGTGACGAAGCGTGCGTCCAGCGGCGCTGCCGTCCAGCCAATCGGCTTGGCCAGGTTGTGCCGGAGAGAAGCCGTCAGTCGGTCAACTAGTGCGGCCGCTTCGGCATCCGGCACCGTTTGCGTGCACACGTCGCGCCGTACAATGTCAAAGTCCCAGCGACCCGAGCCATCGCCGCGCCGCCGGCCTTCAATGTAGCTCAGGTTCTTAAAGTCGGTGCCCGACCGGAGCACATGCGTGTCCTTGATCAGGCTGTGCGCATAGTAGTGATCGTGGCCGCCAAGGATCAAATCGAACAGGCCGTCCGTGTTTTCCGCTAGTTTATTATCATTCGGTTCGCGCTGGTGGCTCACGCAGACCACCAGATCCGCGCCCTGTGCTCTCAGCTCCGGCACAATCTCGTGCGCCGTAGCCGACGCCGACTTGTATATCAGATTCGGCGGCAGACTGTTGATGGTGGCCAGCCATTCGCGCTCGCCGAGCCCGACAAAGGCAATGCGCAGGCCGGCCGGTGTTGTGTGCCAGTGTGTCTTTTTGGCGCCGCCGAGCGGCACGTCCGGGCCGAGAGCGGGGTCGAGAACGTTGGCCAGGAGCCATGGGAAGTGGCATTTGCCGGTGAGGTGAGAGAATTGGGCGACGCCAAAGTCAAAGTCGTGGTTCTAGTTGGTCAGAGAGAGAGAGAGAGAGAGAGAAGGGGGGGGGTTTGGCTCGGATG
>LKBB01000194.1:0-19483 GCA_001513885.1 Thielaviopsis musarum
GCTATGCCATTGGTCTAGGGCGGCACAGGCCCGGTGGCAACTATAAATACAGAACAGGCTCGCGGAACAGGGGAGTTTAGCCAGGCCACTGCTGCGGTATTCGGCAGTGCAAATGCAGGTTGTTGCTTGTTGCAGTGATGCGGAAACAGTGAGGTAAGAGCTTAGCTGTCTTATTGTAGCTTCCCTATTCCTTCAATGCTGCGTTTCCATGTTCCTGCTTGCTTGGTGCAAATAGAGTAAAGGCCTTTTTATCTTGGCAGCTTTGCTCATTATCCCTGAAAGGGCACAGGAATAGTGAGCGAGCACTAACTACGGAGTAACGGGGAGGAGTGAATAAGCAAGCACTGACTTAATGGGAGGGAGGAACGAAGGCAGCAGCCCTGAATCTTCACCACATTTCTCTCTCTTTTTATTTTTTTTTCTTTTCTCTCTTTCTCTTTCTCTTTCCCTTTCTCTACATCCATTCTGTTGTGTTATTCAGTATTCTTTATTCATCCAACTTTTTATTCATTGTGTTTCTCAAACGAATCGATCTCGATTTGCTTCTTTCATCCAAATCGGCAAGTGAATAAAAATCACCGTATTTTGGCCCACGTCTCAAAATCCTGGAAATAAAAGCTTAAAAATTCCAAGCCAAGCGAAAAATCGTCACTGGTGGCCGAAAAAAAAAAAGCGAAGAAAAATCCATCGTTTTATTTTCTTCTTTTACAACCAAAGTTTTTCTTGAACCTACAACCTCATTTTTTTTTCCTTCCTTTCATCTGTCTCGACCCTTCACAATTGCAACTCAAGCATTGCGTATTTCTTTCATCTATCGGCCCTTTCGATATACGAAACACCGCCTATACCGATTTTTCTCTTGTTCTAGACCCTGAAAATGTCGAAACGATCCAGCGTTTCCAACGGGAGCAGCTCCGGAAGCAGCAGCTCCACGCCGCTCATCGCCTCCGCCGCGAAGCCGTTTCCCGGTATGTTTCTTAATATCCCGGGGCGTTTCCCCGTTTCCCCCGATGTCTTTTTTTCTGTGCCATCCCGAGCCCAGGTGGAGGGGGAAAAAAAAACGACCTTTTAGGTCTTGCTTTCGGAAAAAAGAAAAAAAAAAAGCTCTACTTGGAAAGGCAAACTCGCCGACTAGGCTACCGAAAAAAAAAAAAAAAAAAGAAAAAAAAAACGCCCAGACCAAGCCCGCGATTCCGGCACTACCGCACCCGGCTATATAAACTTCTTGACGAGCTCCAAAGAAACACGCTCTTGCTAACTCTATCTCCTTTTCTCGCCAGCAAACAATGACAAGCAGCGCCTTCTTCTGTCCGCCGATACGGGCCATTTCTCGCTGGTGCGCGCCATGCACCTGGCCGATTTGATCACCATGATGAACGGTATGCCGTATTCTTTTCCCATACGCTTGGTTCTCGACTTCTACCACTCCGATACTATTCGATTCATAACTCCACAACCCGCCCGCACACGAAAAACGAGTCATACCCTTTACCTTTACCAGACAGGCTGAAGCAAAGCTCTGTGTTGCCTGCCTATCCGCATGTAGCTTAGCTCAGGCTCTTGTCTGCATCTGCAGATGAAGCTCTGAATGAGCCAATGGTCTTTTGATGCCCTGCGTCTGACACCGTCAACACCTAGCTGAAGCTTTACCGCTCCCCATCGGCTTTTGCTCTGCGTTTGCCCATTGCTTCCGCGTACTTCCCAGAGTCACAGCCACACCTTATTCAGATTATGACTGCTGCAAGATGTCGTCATATCCGTGCCAATTCCGTCCGCCCCGGCTAACCAACTTTGCGACTTTTGCCCCCCCTTCCACTCCCCCCATCCACCTCGAGTTCACTAACATGACTGACACATGGAATCTTAGGCTTTTGCGGCATCATGTCCATCTTTACTTCCCTGCGCTACTGCCTCGGTGATCCTGCTGACTTCGATGTCATGTACGTCGCCCTGGCCTTCCTGCCGTTTGGCCTATTTTTCGACTTTCTCGACGGCAAGGTTGCGCGCTGGCGCAACAAGAGCAGTTTGATGGGCCAGGAACTTGACTCTCTGGCCGACCTTGTAAGCCCACCATTGCCATGGTTATGTTCATCCCATAACGCGGTACGGTACCCTAACGCTTGTGTGTCCCTTTTTGTAGATTTCATTTGGCGCCGCTCCCGCCTCGGCCGCTCTCTGCATCGGCTTCCGCACTACCCTCGACACCGTCGCTCTCGCCTTCTTTGTGCTGTGCGGTCTTGCCCGTCTCGCCCGCTTCAACGTCACCGTCGCCATGCTACCCAAGGACGCCTCGGGCAAGAGCAAGTACTTCGAGGGCACCCCCATCCCCACCACGCTCGGCATCGACGCCATCATGGCCTACTGGATTTCCAAGGGCTGGGTGCTCAACGATCTGCCGTGGGGCCTGTGGTTTGAAAACACCCCGTTTGAGGTGCACCCCGTTGTGGCCATGTTTGTCCTGCACGGCTGCTTGATGACGTCGCGGAGTATCCGGATACCCAAGCCCTAAGGCAAAACCTCTCCCACCACCATAAATTTTTCTCTTAAAAAAGAAACGCCCAGAGGGATTCACGGCATGGGCATCAGCATGAGCATGTATAGATGCATTTGGCCCTATTTGCCTCCATGGACTATTTAGAAACGATGGCGTATAGGGCGAAAGAGAGAGAGAGAGACAGACAGAGAGAAAGAGAGAGAGAGAGAGAGAGAGAGAGAGGGAGAGGGAGAGAAAGAGAAGCTCTTGGAGGGCCTGAGCGAGGCCTTTTATGCTTGATGAAGTCCTGGCTGGAATGAGTACATGACTGGGATGAATGAGTACAGTTACGCAACGATATGCCTAACCTTTTGAGATATATGCAACACATTATTTGGTCTAAATGCGAACAAATGCCTATTACTACTACGCTTTTCTTTTTGTCTTTTTGCTTTTCTTCATCGGCCTTGACGACAACCCTAAAAACCCGCCCATTAACATCATGCACTGCCTTGGAAACCATTCTTAGTATCAACACTACCTTCTTTTTTGCTATTAACAAACTATTTCTTTACTTTGCTTTCACACTTGCCAACTTTAAAACAACACAAAGAAACGCCCCGCTTAGGCAGAAGCCTCGGCCGGCTTCTCATCAGCCTTCTCAGCAGGCTTGACAACAACGCCAGCAAAAGGGTTGTACATGCCGCGGTCCTCACGCAGCTTAGCCAGCTTCTCGACAGCCTCGTCAATGGACACGGGCT
Source organism: Thielaviopsis musarum (assembly GCA_001513885.1). Lineage (NCBI taxonomy): Eukaryota > Fungi > Ascomycota > Sordariomycetes > Microascales > Ceratocystidaceae > Thielaviopsis > Thielaviopsis musarum. The sequence goes on from LKBB01000194.1 coordinate 3,235, forward strand.
TGCCACGGTCCTGGGCTGAGGTGTCGTCACGGTAACGCACATTGACCTGGCGGCCGCGCATCTCCTCGTCGCCGACAATGAAGATGAAGTTGTACTGGGCCAACTGGGCCTTGCGCACCTTCTTCTGCAGGGTCTCGCCCGACAGGTCGACGTCGACAAAGGTCTTGGCGTCGTGGAAGATCTTCTGCACCTCCTCGGCGTACGGGAAGAAGCCCTTGCCTACGGGAATGACCATCTGATGAGGTTGGTTAGTAAAATTTTGTTGGATCAAGAGGCTTGGAGATAACTTACAATCTGGCGGGGAGACAGCCAGAAGGGCCACTTGCCAGCAAAGTGCTCGCACAGAATACCGGTGAAACGCTGTCTATTGTTAGTGATGGACTCAACAAGCTATGTGAGCTAGAGCATACCTCGATGGAACCAGCCATGGCACGGTGAATCATGACAGGACGGGCGCAACCAGGCGACAGAGCCTTGCGGAAAGCCCACTTCTTGGTCTCGACCTTGTCCTTGTCACCCTCAGTGGTGGCAGCAGCGGCATCGGCAGCAGGGGCAGCAGCAGCCTCCTTGGCGGCCTTGGCGGCGCCGACATCCTCGACCTTGGCGTCGGTGTGGTACTCCAGGTTGAAGTTCAGGGGGTTCATGAAATCCAGCCTATGATTTGTTAGTGTCTGACGGATGTGAAGTGGCATAGCTTGGAGAAATACTCACTGGATGGTGGCAGTCTGCCAGGCACGCTTCAGGGCTGTTTAAGCAGGTTAGCACTAAAAGCACATAGTAGCAGTAGAGCAGAGACTTACAGTCAAACACCTGAATATCAATCTTGGGACCGTAGAAGGCACCATCACCCTCGTTTAGCACCCAGTTGGACTTCTCCTTGGCACAGAACTCGTCCAGAGCCTCCTTCAGCATGGCCTCGGCGCGATCCCAGGTGGCAACTTCACCCAGGTACTTCTCGGGACGGGTGCTGAGGTTAAGCTTAAAGGTGAAGCCAAGCAGGCCGTACATGTCAGAGAAGAAGTCGAATAGCTGCGAGATCTCGTCCTTGATCTGGTCCTCACGGCAGAAAATGTGGGCGTCGTCCTGCTGGAAACGGCGCACACGGGTCAGACCGCTCAGAGCACCAGAGGCCTCGTTACGGTGGAGAACACCAAAGTCAGCAACTCTCCAAGGAAGCTCACGGTGACTACGCTCGCGGTGACCGAACACTACAACAGTTAGCCGTGGTTGGTCATTTTATAATTCAAGGCACATGACTTACTCAGAGCGTGCGAGGGGCAGTTCATGGGCTTCAGGGCAAACTGGGTCTTGTCGACATCAACAAGGAACATGTCGTCCTTGTAGTACTGCCAGTGACCGGATTGTCTCCACAGATCCGAGTTGAACATGTTGGGGGTAATGACCTCCTCGTAGCCGCGCTTCCAGTACTGATCCTTGAGGTAGTTGAGCAGGGTGTTGTAGATTCTGGCACCGTGGGGAAGCCAGAAGGCCGAGCCGGGCGACCACTCGTGGAACAGGAACAGTTCCTGCTCCTTGCCAATTCTGCGGTGGTCGCGCTTGGCGGCCTCCTCAAGGAACTTCTTGTGCTCGGTCATGCGCTTCTTGCTGCTGGCTGTTAGCACTGATATGCAGTTGCAGTGTTGTGTTCAAGAGACGACGTACTCGGGGAAAGAAACACCGTAGACACGCTGCAGGCTGTCGTTGGCCTGATCACCCAGGAAGTAGGAAGCCGACGACTTCATGACGGCGAAAGCCTCAATGCGCGAGGTATCTAAACTTGTCAGCTACATAATCAACAGAGGCAAATAGAAATCGAGCTTACCAACAACGTGAGGACCACGGCACAGATCGATCAAGGGACCGTTACGGTAGACGGTGGTACGGGTACCTAGGACGGCGCGTCAGTATGTGACATCGGAGTTGGAGTAACTTTGGGTGAGAGGTAAGTACCATCGGCGATTTTGTCCTGTCTTTAGTTAGCATGTGATAATCCAGCGTCTCTGTGAACTGGGGTCCCACCTTTATTATGTGCTGCTTGTACTTGTTGTACGCAAACTATGTCTCCCGTTAGCTGGCCACTCTCATCAGGTATGTCGGATACATCAAAGCGCACCATCTCCAGCAGATGCTCCTTGGACATCTCCAGACGCTCAAACTTCTGCTTCTCCTTGACAATAGATCCGACAATGGTCTCCAGGGGCTTGAAGTCGGCGTCGCTGACGGCGGCGTTGTTGGGCAGAGCCATCTCGTAGTAAAAACCGTTATCGACCGGGGGACCGATGCACAGCGAGCAGCCAAAGCGTCTCTCGCAGGCCTCACCCAAAATGTGGGCACTCGAGTGCCAGAAGACGAACTGGCCCCTGTAGAGAATCGCGGTTAGCATGCGTGTCTCTCAAAGCATATACATGTATATATATATATATATATATATATATATATATATATTTAATAACATACTGCTCGTCGTCAAAGGTCAGCAGCTCCAGCTTGCAGCTGCGCTCCAGCGGCCGCTCCAGATCCCACAGCTGTTCCTTGTCGCCGTCCAGACGGGCAACAACGGTGCGCTTGAAGAGCGAGTTGCTGATGCTCTTGGCAATCTCAGCAGGAGTGGTCTCCCACGAAGTACCCTCGCGTGTCGAGCCGTCGGGCATGATGATAGTAATCGGCTCGCGGGGCTTCTGGGCAATCTCGTCGTCGTACTCCTTCTTCAGGCGATCGAACAGGGCAACACGAGACGCCAGGAACTCGGGCGCGGGGTTAACCTCCAGCGGACCGGCGGCACCGCCAGCGGCTCCGGAGCTCTTCTTGGCCTTCTTCTCCGTCTTCTTGGGGGCATTTTTGTCGCCCTTGACCGAGACCTTGTTGACGGCCTCGGTGACGGCATCGACAGCCTTGGCGGGATCCATCTTCGTTCGTTCGTTCGTTCGTTCGTTCGTCTTGGCCCGGGAAGAGGGAATTGATAGAAGAAGAAAAAAAGGGTTGGCGAAAATAATCAATCAATCCAACAAGAAAAGAAGGAAGAAAGGAAGAGAAAAAAAAAAAAGAAGAAGAAAAAAACTGCTATCAAATATTGTTTCACGAACTAATTGCCAGTATTGTGAGCGAATGGGCCTGCTTTTTAAACCCCACCAAATTATACGTTGAAGGAACCAGGGCGCTGGCGGGGAAAGGGCCTTTCTTTCTTCCCTTGCTGCTTCTTTGCTTGGTTTCCCTGCGCTTGCGCTTTGCTATACAGCGGTCTACCCACTGCATTTTGCGTGACTCAGAACAAATTACAGCGTTGCTGCTGCGAAACGTCTTCTCTAACACCACCTACAAGTATCCCCCTACGAATAACGCCAGGTGACGCATACAGTGACTAACATGATGTAGTTGTGATACTCATTCCAATGCCTGCATCGTCTATTTTATCAGCTTGTCCCATTCAACATTCAGCGCAAATCAATAAACCAATAATCAATCAATCAACATCTGTGAACTTAATCTACTTCATATCCCTGCCGACAACAGGCAAAAAAAGCATTTTGTACTTGGACCCCCGGTCGCACATGCAAAGTGTGGCTGCCCGCCTGCCCAATTTGATAAGTAAAATGTGGCGCTGCAATAACTTAATGTGGCGCTTATCGCACCAATAGCAGCTCCGCGATGGCTGGCGACGGTCCCACTCTCCACCGCCTTTGGGAAAATTTCCAGCAAGCAAGAAAAAAAAAAAACTTGCGACGCTCCGTCTAAGTTTCGCTCTCAAATCTTTTTGTACGGGAAGTCGAATTTATCGCTTTATTTTTCTCACTCTTCACGATCGCGAGTCCTCCCGGCGACCTTTTTGTGATTTTCTCTTCCTTTTTGGCTTCTATTTAGGCCTCTCTTTTTTTTTCATCTTCTCCATTTCATAATGTCCTTCAGAGGCGGCGGTCGTGGTGGTCGTGGCGGTGGTGGTGGCTTCGGTGGTCGCGGTGGTAAGAAATAATCTTTCTAATATCTTGTTCTGGGTAGCCAGTTGAAGATTGTCGAGCGCACGCGATAATTTGCCGGCCTTCGACTCCCAATGACGTCCAGACTAACAATTTCTTGTCCCAGGCCGTGGTGGCTTCCAGCGCCGTGAGGAGGGCCCTCCTGCTACTGTTATCGGTACGTTTCCATTATAATTCATTCCTATCCGCATCATCACCGCCCAGCTCTCTAACATGTCTTCTTTCTTCTACAGAGATGGGTACCTTCCTGCATGCTTGCGAGGACGAGATGGTCTGCGAGTCCACCAACCCCAAGGTTCCTCAGTTCAACGCCCAGATGTTCCTCGAGAACAAGACCTCTATCGGCAAGATCGACGAGATTCTCGGCCCCATCAACCAGGTCTACTTCACCATCCGTCCCACCGAGGGCATCAAGGCCACCTCCTTCAAGCCTGGTGACAAGTTCTACATCTCGGGAGAGAAGCTCATGCCCATGGAGCGCTTCCTGCCCAAGCCCAAGCCTCTCGCTGGCATGCCCAAGGTCAAGAAGCCCTCGCGTGGTGGTGCTGGCGGTGCTCGCGGTAGCTTTGGCGGCGGTCGTGGCGGTGGCCGTGGCGGCTTCGGTGGCCGTGGCGGTGCCGGCGGTCGCGGTGGCTTTGGCGGCGGTCGCGGCGGCGGTCGTGGTGGTTTCGGTGGTGGCCGTGGCGGCGCTTCGCGTGGCGGAGGTGGTTTCTCCAGAGGCGGTGCTGGCCGTGGTCGCGGTGGCTTCAGCCGTGGCCGGTAAAGAAAACAATGTCTGGTGGCTGTCAGCTGTTGCTGTTTGCTATTGATTTGTTTTTTCTTGTTTTGCTCTGTCGCGTTGCGTTGTGTTGCGTTGCATTACCGCCCCTGGACTACCACTATTGCCGCTGTCAGTCTGAACCAAACTTGCCTCCCGCCCCATTGCCAATCTTTCCATTTGCTCGCCCAGTTGGCCAGAGACTAAGGCCTTCTCTTTCCTTTGCTTGAAAACGGTTAGGAAAGAGTACATGTATATTATGCACTATGCATGGATACGGAAGGCCAACACGAGAAAAAGGGAAAGCAAAATCAAATGCGACTCTAGAAACATCTATGGTCTTTTTTTTTTTTCCTGTCGGCGATGGATTGGCTGCGGCGAAAATGGTGCTGGGGTTTTATGTGTCTTTTTCTTCTTCTGTTCTGTTGCACTAACTTGGGTCACGGCGTTTTCTTTTTGAATGGCTTTACTTCATATTCTGTCTTCATCACTCACATTTTCTCTCTGTCTTTTACTCCATCTTACTGCCATATCTACCTCGTTTTGTCCTTAGTGACACAGCCTTGATCTTGAGGGGTTTCAAGCTTATTATGTGCTTCTTCTTTATCTTGGCTTGTGTTTCTTTCTTTTTTTGTTTCCCCAAGGGCAGCTTTGTTTGTTCGGCTAGAATCTTGGCTTGCCACCCCGCATGTGTTATCGCTATTAGATATCCATCATAAAAGAATTTGTTCCAAGAATATTGTTGGTGTTCGTTGGCGAACTTCGCAGCTAAATAGGGTTATGTAAGTCACATAACCCTAAGAATCACGTCCTGCAAGGGCGCAAATTTTCCGTTGCATTGAGACACGAAGGAAGAAGACTTCGCGAATGATTATACAGTATATTCACACACAAACAAGATCACACCACAAGAAAATCAAGTCAAAGACACAGAATAATTCATGTTAGTAAACGACTTTTATTACACTCGCAAGTTTGAATCCCAGCAAATCAAATAAAAGACTTGAGAAACAAGTAGCCAGAAAATATGCATAAACAGAACTCCTAATGACTCCGAAGATAGATAGACAACGAAAGAAAATCGAAAAGAAGAAGAAAAGAAAAAAAACAAAACGACATGAGAAGAAAGTGATAGGCAGTAGCGAAAAACAAAAGGAAACAGGAGACGTTGCGGGGATAAAGAAAAAAAAAAGAGAGAAACAAAGAAAGCAGGCAAGAAACACGCCTATACAGCTATAGCTGATATGTGGATGGATGTCTATGACAGAATGACTGAAAAAACAAAGTGGGTAGCAAAAGAGACCAAGCGAATGGGTGGGAGAAAGAGGAGCGAACAAGAGAAGAATAGCAACTAGCATCAGATTTTGCTGCTCGCTACCAGTTTTCTTCATTGCGTCTCTTGATGACTACTCCCCTCAACTCAACCGCGAGGCTAATCTTTCAGGCATGCTTTAGTCGCTGTCCTCGTCCATGGCGTCCTTGCCCTTCTTAGAGGCCTTGGCAGCCTTCTTCTCAGCCTTTCTCCGCTTGCGCTCAGCACGCTCCTCAGCAGTCTCGCCGTCGTGCTTCTTGCGCTTCTTGCTGTCCTCGGCAGCAGGAGCCTCGGCGACGGGGGTCTCGGGCGTCAGGACCTCGGCGACCATGACGGGCTTGGCAGGGGCAGCGGGGGTGGCAGCAGGAGCAGCGCCCTCAGCGGGGTGGCCGGTGATGGCAGTGGTGGGGTCGATCTGGCCGCTGAAGTCCTTGTAGTCAGACTTCCACTTGGAGGGAGTGTTCTCGTTGATGCGGCCGTGCTTGTCCAGCTTGCCGTCGGCCTTCATCTTCTTCTTCTCAGAAGCAACAGGGCCGAGGCCCCAGCGGCGGGGGTACAGGTCGCGCTCCATGATGCAGCGCTTGACCTTGGCAACGACACCGTGGTCGCAGGTGGTCATCTCCAGAGTAGACATCATGGCAATACCAATGGCAATAGCCTCACCCTTGGTGGTCATCAGAACAACCTCCTCGTGGGCCTCAATGGCGTCCTCGTAGCGGAGCAGACCGGGAACCATGAGCTTGGCACCGTAGCAGATGGCGTTGACGGTAGAGTCCTTGACGACAATACGCTTGTAGCCAACCAGCAGAGTCTCGAGAGGCTGAATAACCTTGCGCAGGTAGGCCTCGTCACGGGTGTTGTCCATCAGCCACTGGGCGTCCATGACATCGTGGAGGGTAACCAGGTTCTTGGTCTCGTCCATGGCACCAGAACGGACACGGCGCAGCTCCTGCATGTGACCACCAACACCCAGCAGCAGACCCAGGTGAACACACAGAGTACGGATGTAGGTACCGGCCTCGCACGAAACCCAGAAAACACCCAGGCCACGCTCGTTGTCGAACTCAATCAGCTTGCTGTCGTGGATGGTACGGATACGCAGCTGACGCTTGACGGCCGAGATAAGAGGGGGGCGCTGGAAAACTGCGTAATGTTAGAATAAGCTGGGACTGGTTGTGCGCTCAAGTTGGAATCGAGGAAACTTACGAGCACCGGTGAGGGTCTCCAGAGCGCGGGCGACCTGGGCGGTACCGCCGGGGACCTTGCCGTGAACACGGAGGACGGCAACGCTGAAGAGTGTTAGTGTACTGACTGCAGCAGAGTTTCATCGAAAAAAAAATACTTACTACTCCTTACCAGCGGACTGCTGGGACTTGACCAGGCGGGTAGCACGGTCAATGCAAACAATCAGGGAGCCAGTAACCTTGGGATCCAGGGTACCGGAGTGACCAGTCTTGTCACAGCTGTAGCAGACAAAATGTTAGCACGAGTTAATGAATGGTTTGATGACAGTCTTTGGCTGAGATCGATCGATAGATGTAGCTCTAGACGTAGATAACATACCGGAGAATGCGCTTGACCCAAGCGACGACTTCGTGGGACGAGGGGTTGGAGGGCTTGTCCAGGTTGATGACACCCGACGAGATGTACGACTTGATGTCGCGCTAAAGGGCGGTCAGAAAATGCCACAGGAATGCGTAGTTGCTCATGCGAAGCACAGGAAAAGTCCTCGCGACGATTGTATACGAACCTTGAGAGGGCTGCTACCATGGGGAATGGGAGTCCAGTGGTTGGTGCGGATCAGCACTACAAAAAACAGTCAGAAAACGGTCCAATCGGGAGTCACATGAATTATCGAGGTCTCGTACGCTTGTCGTAGTTGGCCAACAGCAGAGGCCAAGAAGAAGTGTCGATGGAGGGAGTAGCCGACGTAGGCTGGAGGACGTGTTCGTCCTTCTGGACCTTGGCGACGTCCGCAGGCATTTTGTTTATTTTTTATGTGTTTATAGTATCGATGAAATCGGGATCGAAAAGGCGATGCGAGCGCAATGCAAACGAGCAAAGAAACAAAGTGATGTACTAAGTAATAAAGAAAATCGCTCCGCAATCAAAGTCGCTATCGTCACGAAATTGTGGAAAATCTGGCTCGATATTTTTTTTCCTGGCTTCAAAAGACCAAAACTTAGATTTTTTTTTTACTGTGGGGTCTCTCAAGTTTTCTGCCACTATGCCGCTAAACCCGTTTCGGTAGTCGTGGCGGTTAAGGCGGTGAGAGCTGCGCCACGTGTGGCTTATTTGGGACCAGTTATGAAATAGGGAAAGCCACCTTGAATTGAACATTACAGTATGCAAAATAAGAAAACTCCGTAGTGACGTAGTGTACGCAGTACTACTACTTGAAAAGCAATATTCAGGCGCGATGGAGGTAAGTCGCACGTCATAATTTACGAAATGCCACAATGGCCAACTAGGTAGAAGCTATAAGGAATATTATTGATAAATATTGCGCGTTACTTGACGCTTTCTATGAAATCAAAGGCATTACAGTCTTGATATGAAATTCTGGCTTCAGACCTGAATACAAAGCCTAGTGACACTCTCGCAAGAACACCGGCCCAGCTCGGCCTACCAACGACAACTGCTGGCAGAACCAAACACGCAGATCCAAGGCCCAGCAATAGTCGTGTGCAAGATGGATTTTGGATTTGTGGATAAAGAGAAGGACGAGCAAGATGAGGAATAGAAGGAAGAAGAAAACCAGGGGAAAAAGGCAAAGAAGGGGAAGAAGGGAAAGAAAGCCTAGACGAATATGTTAATACTAGTAGCATGGGGTTTGCCATCTTCCAAGCGGCTTTGCTTGATAAACCCTTCCAAAAACGATAACATGCCCCTGCAGAATCTTGAGCACCGGCGGGTTATTGTCCACGATTGTGGGAAGCCGATTTGCCAGACACGTGCAGGTGGCTTTGCTCGTTGCACTGGAAGACTACATCCAAGGGCACCAATTCCTGTAAAGAATTGTGACATTTCATTCATGAACCGTTTGATCTCGACATCGCGATCAAACAGCGCGATGGCGCCTCTAAAGTCGAAGGAACTGGGCACTATAGGGCAAGACATGTGCATCTAAAGTCATTTTTCTGGATTCACCTTGAGTAGGCATCTATTATAATAGACTCCCTTGCAAGTGAACTTGTAGACGTCGAGATTGATGCAATTTTCCAAGAGCAATTCCAGCATACTACTACTTCTACAAATACAAATCTTTGGCTCCTTAGTGCTGTAGTTTATTGTATCGTCCCGACCTGGGAGACGTGATGGACCAGGTTTCAAGGTGCGGTTTTCACTGAATGTCGTTACTTTTCCGCTTGGCTCGAGCTCTTTACAGAAAGAACAAGTTGAATTGTAACAGCGGCCCAGTGCTCCAACCCAAAATGGACAAATGAACTGGGCCCTAGCCAGCGCTAGAGAAAGTTGATGACAGCGGGCGGCCAAGCCAATGTACTACGTAGTAAGTAAGTTACAGGGCACACAAAATTTGCAGTGGAGTTAGCACCGATCAATTGAATTTGCCGCCGAGTGCACCCTGATCCCTGGCGCCTCTAGCCAATAGCGTGCAAGTGTTGAACGGGCTGGGATGCAGCTCTGCTTGGCCTTTGTGAGTTGTGACGAATGAGAAGCAACCAACACGAATAGAGGGCAGGATTTTGTATCTTGTTTGTGCAATCCATGATGGGACCGTTAGAAAAACCCTTTGAATGGACAAGCGAATGAATGAATGCGAATAAAGTTCGCGCAGGTACGCTCGCGTGGTTCTGACACAGTATGCCCGCCAAACAGAACCCTCTATTCTCTCTTTGCTAATAAAACCTTGGAATAAGCCAAGCTTTTTATTGTATTTGCGGATTTCCCCCTCACAAATATACTCGCAGGACCGCCAGCTTTGCCTGCGGCTCGGATAAGCTCCAAGACAGGCACAAGCAAAAACCACTTGGGGTTGGAGGTGAAGAACCGCGGGTTCTTCTGCATTTGGATGTGTGGTGCGGAATGTGTTGGTTGTTGGTCCTGGTGTAGCTTGTCGGACAAAGAGGGAAACGAACAACACCATAGTCACACCTATAGACTGCTAACGGCACCGCACAGCCAGCCATCAGCGGCTGACGGTTGTAACCAAAGATATGTATCGCGGCAGGATGGATGTAGAAGCAGAGGAGGCAACACTCACCCCACCCTACGACGCAACTTTTCGACGTGCGAGCCGAAGTGACAAGAGCGGCTGGATAAATTGATATGGTCTGTTTGTAGTTGGGAAAGCGGACTTTGCAACGGGAAATCATCAAAAAAGAAAAAAAAAAGTGGCCAGACCGCAGCGGGACCCTGCAAGTTGATGGCGTCTAAAGCAGTGAGATGGACGGCACGACAAAAAGGAAAGTGATGCTGACTACATGAATGTATCTTATTGGAAAGCAGTCACAAACCCATGAATGAACCTTATTGGAAAGTACATTAATGTAGTACTTGGAAAGCAGTCGCAAATACGAATAATATTTCCGTAAAGTTTTTTTTTACAGCAAGAACGTGCGGAGACTATAACGGAAGGTAGGTGGGCAAAAAGGAAAGAGGGTGTGACGAAAGCGAGCCAGGAAAGAGCAGAAGTTAGAAAATGTGATAACGAAGAGGAAAGGAACAATTGCCTACAGTAAAATCCTTGACATACTACTTGCTTACTTACTATATGAGCGCTTTGCCGCCCCCAAAGGTTTCCTTTGTCTTTTCTTCTTTTGAATTTTTGAACAATCTAATCATTTTCCTGTCGATATTTTCCTTTGTTTTTTTTTTCTTATTAGTGGTTGTCCGCTATCAGATTGATTCCATCAATCATTATTCGTGATTTCTTTATAGCTTGGTAGCCTTTTTTTTTTTTTTTTTTTTTGGTTGGAGAGGCCGCTTTTTGGGTTATTGGCCGTCTCAGTTGGCCGCCTCATTCTTCCACTTTTCTTTTGTATACAACTAGCCTAGACAGCCCTTTAATTATCACCACCACTTCTACTCCAAGCTCGCTCAAAAAATGAAGCTCAAACTGCTCGTGGCTTCGATTGCCGCACCGGCTGTGGCGCTTCTGTCGCCCGTTGATTCTTCCTGTGCCGTCAACTGCGGCAACACTCTGAGTTCTACATCCAGCAGCGAAATTCAGTGCAGCCAAAACAGCTTCGGCTCGGGATCGGGAGCTGCCTTCAAGTCTTGTGTCAACTGCCAGGTCAAAAGCACTTACTATGACAGTCAGCTGACTGATACTCAGGCTGCTCTATGTAGGTAACCCCTCACATGAAACAACCCGCTCTGGAGACTGACATTGTTTAGACAACATGAGATACACCACGTCTTACTGCTTATTTGGCTACCCAGATGGCTCGGCCATGGCCAGTCCGTGTATCACTAGCACGGCCTGTGGACTGCTGATGCAGTCGCTGGAATATGACGACCTGGCAACCAATGGCACGAGTTACGACTACTGCTCTCTTTGGAGATCAGACCAGGTTACCAAGTGCCGGTCGTGCCTCGAGGCTGCCAGCCAGAACTTTTTATCAAACTGTGAGTATTCTATCCCATGCACCAACTACTATTGCACGCGTAGAAATTGACTAGCTTTTGTAGACATCGAGGTCCTTGACGCCGCCTGCGAACAGCTTCCAGTCAGCGGTACCCCCGTCTCGTTTGACGGCAACATCTTCTCCAACGACCTTGTCAACGCCACCACTCCCAACTCCGAAACGACCTACACGGCCGAATCCTTTGTCCACAACGGCATCTCGCTCAGCACCAAAGTCGGCATCGCTTTTGCCGGCCTCGTTCTGATTCTCGCCGTCATCGGCACCATCATCATCATCAACGGCAAGCGTCGCCGTCGCATGTATCTGCGCTCGTATGAAAAAAAGCCCAATGTTGCCTGGGCCGGCTCCCCCGCCTCGCAGACCGGTAGCGGCTGGGGCGGGGGCAACAACGGCAGTATCCGCATGGGCTATGGTCCCGCCTGGGAACCCAACAACTCCGGCTTGACCGGCTCCATCGTGACGGGCCTGCAGCGCTACGCCGGCGACACCACGCACGAGACGCCGCTCAGCCAAAAGCCGCTGCGGGGCTGGGACGACTCGCCGCTGAGCGCCACAGAGAAGAACTTTCCCGGGCGGTACTTTTCGCCATACTCGTCGCAGTATAACTCGCCCACCAGTGCGGAAAACACGCCGAACCCGCAACCGCTTAACGGTGCCGGCTGGCCCGAGATGACGCCCGAGGAGCAGGAGCGCGCGTTTCAGCAGCACATGGCATCGATTCAGGCTCAACACGATGCTATTGTGAACCAGCTGAGTCCTGTGGAGCGCAGAGAACCGCGCGAGATTGGGCTGGCGCTGGGCGGGGAGTCGGGCGAGGTCGTGGTGGAAGAGAAGAGGAAGCAAGAGGAGGAGGGGGGGTTTGAAATGCAGATTGTAGGTGCGCAGAGACAAGGGCAAGGGCAGGGCCCGCAGGCGCCAGTGTTGCAGCATCCTGGATACGGGCGGGTATCGGGGGAGACGGCGCCGCGGACATATTCGCCTGATGAGAAGAAGACTTGATTCGATAAGCCCGTTTTACTTTTTTTTTTTTTAATTTGAATGTTATATTGTTGAAAACCATGTGATATCAAAAGCCAAGACTACTTCGTAATAGTAGTGGGGGGGGGGGAATATTAAAAAAAAAAGTAAGCAAAAAAGAAAAACAAAGCTTCAGCTAAATCACAACGCTATGTGATCCGCCCAGGATAAGCGGCTCTGCCACCTCCCGCAACACCTCCTTTCCATTCTCCACCACCAACACCATTGCCTTGGGCGTACTCGGCCCGTCCTTTTGGCTGCCGTGACGCTTCCCTGGCTCACCCTCCGACGCCGACATTTCCGCCCCGCTACTTGCAGAGTACACGGCATCGCCGCCCGGTGTGTACATGTTGTGTTTCTGGCCTGTGTGACGCCGCGCCTTGTGCAACATGCCGACCAACGAGTCTACCCCGGCGCCTGCTGCACCGCCCGGTCCTGCGGGAGTCTTGGGATTCGCCATGCTCGGCGTCGCCAACGTCTCCGTGCTGTTGCTAAAATCGGGGACAACCAGGTTCAGCCCCGGCCGCATCCCCGCATACACCGGCGTCGTCCCCGCCCGTCCCGTCAGTGATGTGTCGGCCGGCGCGTGCGTTTGGTACGGCGATGTGCCCGGTGGCGGCATCCAGCGGTCCACCCACGAGACGGGCTCGGCGCGCGCTTCGGCGCTACGCAGCGTTTCAAAAGGGCGCTGAGGTGTACGCGAGGCACCCCGTGCGGGGAGCACGTGGTAATCGTTCCGCTGGGACTGGGTGTATCGCGAGGAACTGGCGCGCGAAGAATACAAAGATGGAGACGGGATGGGCGGGTAGCGGGCGTCGATTTGCGCCATGGCGGCTGCGTAGTACTCTGTAGAAGACTGGCTGGGGGCATAGCCCGCAGGCGCAGGCGTGCCACGCTGCGACGTCTTTTGGGAAGCCTTGTGCGAAGCAGCCACCGGCTTACGCGACGCCTTTTGGGGAGACGACGCAGCAGGGAAACCATCACCACGATTGTGGCTGCTATGCTCGACAACAGGAGTAGCGGGCTTGTTCTCGTTCTTCTCACGCACGGGTGAGTACAGCCCGTGGCTATCTCGCGAGCGCGTGCGGCGTTGTTTTTCGCGCCGCGGCCAGCCCAGGGCTTCGTCGATGCTGCGAAACCGCGGGGCAGCCGAGGCCGGAGGAGCGGGCTTGGTGGAGGTCCAAGGCGGCGGCTGCGTGGCCACAGCAGACATGCTGCCGCTCTCGGCAGGTCGAGGGCGGGAAAGAACTTTTATCGCAGGGGGCATCGGAGGCGCCTGCTCGCGGCCAGGGTGGTACCATGATTCGGGCTCGGAAAGCACCGTGTCAGATGGGTCGTCGGTGGGTGTGGCGCTCAGCATGGCAGCTTCGCTGAGCGAGTAGGAAATGGAGGCGAGATTAAAGGCTTCGGTGTTGGCAGTCTGCGGAATGACGGCGTCGGCCCAGAATCGTTGCGTACGCGATGCTTGTGGAGTGTTTGTTGCGGCGGGAGCGACACCGGGCCACGCGGGCGCGGGCCGGTCGATGGCCGAGAGAATGTTGCGGGATGGCGTCTTTTTCCAGTTATGTGAGATGTTAGATGTGGCGATGCTGAGTTTTGGTTTTTTGGAGTGGGCCTGAGGCTGAGGTTGAGGCTGAAGCTGAGGCGGGGCTTGAGACCGAGGCTGAAGCTGTGGCTGAGATGTAAACGCCGAAGCGGCAGTCACTGCTGCCACAGTGGCTTCCATCTGTCTCCACCCAAACCCGCGCCCCGGCTCAACCGGCCCCGCTGTCTGTGGATACGCCCGCCCCAGACCCACATCCTCTCCCGGCCCGCACGGCACCGCCGAGAGCGCATACGGATGCCGCTCACTGCCGCCAGATGCGTACAACTCGTCCTCCATCTGAAGTAATACATCCGGGTCTGTCTGCAGCTTCAGCTTGGGCTGTGCCAGTCTCGACTTGGCTTTTTGTCTAGGCCTGGGCTTTGCTGCGCTCGTCGACATGGCCAGCGGGCTCTCATGGCGCGTCCTGGGCGCAACTCGCTCCATCACGGCATCGAGACTTTGGTGCCGCGTGTGGTGGCCGCCGAGGCCAAACGGGCTGCCGCGGCGGTGCAGCGTGCTCTTGAGCGATGGAGCAAAGGCCGATGCCGATGCTGACGCCGGCGACGACTCGGCGCTGAGTGCGCGCTGGTGCTTTGATGGTGGGTTCGAGCCCGAGGTGGCTTCCGCCTGCAGACGGGACTGCCACTCGGCAATGAGCTTTGACTCGTCGTCGCTGCCGGCCTCGTCCTGTTCCGGTACCACTCCCAGTTTCTTGGGGTCCTTGGTGAGAATGCTGGGCGATTCCTGCGACAGCTTGTTGGGGCTGTTTTCCGCCTCGGGGATGCTCGTGGCCGTGATGACTGGGGCCTCGTCACCCGACACGGGACTCATGGGGTGCGTGGCAGCCGGGTTCGGAATTAGGCCCGGCAGGTCTTGGTCGGGCGGTTCGATGGGCGACATGGCGCGGCTGGTCATGTCTTCGGGTCTGTACACCAGTTTGCCCATGGGCGGACTATCCGTGTCCACCACCAGCAAGCCCTTTTCACCACGGCCCATCAGGCCGTACAGCTTGACTTCGCCGGCCTGAAACCCGAGCACGGTGCTAGTCCCGGCAAAGACCATGTCGCCGTCAGTGCCGGTGCGGTTTGCAATTACTACAAGAATCTCGTGCTCGGTTTCGGCGCGGATAAGCGGCTCTAGTCGGGCAATCCAGTACGAAAGAGACTCCATATCGGGCTCGTGCGGCGTGCGGCTCCACGAGTGAGCATCTTCGCCGGTTACCCAGGCCATGGAAATCAGGGCCACGTCGGCATCGCATTCGAGCACGTGATAGGCAAACTCAAAAGCGTTCCAGTCGCGTTTGCGGGGGTGCGGGCTGTGGGTATTAGCTAGGGACTTGGCTTGGTTGGACTTGATTAGATAAGACTTACTTGATATCGGCACAAATCCCCACTGCCACCTGTCCAACGCCCGGTACCCACTGCGCGCCAAAGCCGCTGCCGTCTATAGCCCAGGTCTCATCGGTGGTAAACAGGTGAGTCTTGCGGTAATTCACCATGGTCTCGCCCTCACGGCTGACCATCATCAGCGAGTTATAAAAGCCCGGCCCATCGGCAAAGATGCCGCTGGCGTCCACCTTTTCCGGGTATCCCACCGCCACATGGCAGTCATGCCGCAGGGCTGCTGTGCGCGCCCATAGCGACGAAATGCCGCTGAGTGACGGCTCGAGAAACGGCTGGATGGCGTGCCGTGAGGGGAAATTGTAGCCGGTAAAGGCGAGCTCGGGCAGCAGAATCACGTCGAGTTTGTCAGCGTCGGTGGCTTTGAGGAGCACGCTGTCGGCGCGGCTGAGATTGTTGTCGACGTCGCCGCGCACAGGCGAAAACTGGAGACAGCCAATGCGCATGGCGCAGTTGGGTGAAGAAGAGTATGAACAATGAAGATCAAGTATTAGAGTAATAGTAGAGAGTAGAATGTTATGATGGTAAGTAAAGACGCGTAAAGAGAGACGATAGTTGGAGGCTATGGACAAACGAAAAAAAAAAAAAAAAAAAA
>LKBB01000194.1:20174-49737 GCA_001513885.1 Thielaviopsis musarum
AAAAAAAAAAAAAAAAAAAAAAAAAAAGGAAATCACTGTGCTCACGGCCGGTCAAGCAGGCTGGCAGAAAAGTATAAATAGACGTCACGTCGTATCCAGATAACAAGCATAGTCACAATATGTACACAATAATTCAATCAAACCAAACGCCTTCAAAAAAAAAATAAAAAAAATACAGATAGTCAGAGAGAACTCCAGATAATCAGGCAGGACTTCCGGCCGAGATGTCAGCTCTGATCACCACGAGAGAAAAAGGAACGTCTTTCAGGAGTACAAGTAAGAAATGGATGACATCTTGCATTCTCTATACAACCCTGCCGTTAAAGTGCAAGGTGGGCCTTGCGCACACCCCGCGGCGGCTATTGGTATTGTGTGATTGGCTGGCTTGGTTCTGTGTAAGTTGAGAGTGGGGCCATCCTCAAACCCTTGACGCTTAGGGTTGGCGCATTATATTCACCAACGTCAGCCCTGCATAAAGCCGTGTGTATTTGTACAAGGAGCTATTCCAAGCCGTCTTATTACACGTCTTATTACATATACGGAGTATAGCTGTTCATCACTTACAAGACATCATCCAATACAACTGCCTATTCAAGTTCTCTGTACATTCTATGGCCGCTTTCCTGGCTGCGACTACCCGCACAATGTTGGCTTAAACGTCTTATGCCGCACACCAAGCTACGAATCGCCCACCATTGTCCTTTGATCTACCAAGCCCCTTACTTCCTGCCAATCAAAAACTGCACGCAGACGGTAAGACAAGGAAGAAGAAACTAGACATACCTCTAGCCTGGGAGAACTTGCCGTTTAAAAGAACTACAGAGTGCCCGCTCGCGTTGAGCAAGGTTTCTGTGGCCAGCCACCAAAGCCATCCTATCACGTACTTTTGTCGTTTTCTTTACTCCCACCCGCGTCCTTTTGTTTTCTTATGCTTTCCTTTTTTTTTCTCCTCTGGTCTCTGTTGGAAACACAAATGTGAACTTGGTGGCTGCCACGTTGGCATTCCGCCCTGTTTCCACCCATGACCCATCAAAGAGGGCACCGAAGATGCTAAGAAAAGAACAGGAGTAAGAAAGCACCAAAGATGCTAAGAAAAAAATCGGGTTAAGAAAGCAGCAAATGATGCTAAAAAAAGAACAGGACTAAGAAAGAAAAGAAAAGACTTCTGCCTGCTCATCTAAGCGCCTCTTCTATCTGCCTCTCCCTATCCCTTCCCTGGTCCCATCACAAATCACACGGCATAGCAGACCCGGTCCTACACTAATCTAAAGATAGAACCTCATCACGTCGTGCCAAAAGCACTAGATCCTCCGGGTCGGCTTGCTTCCGGCTCCCCATACCTCATACCACCTAGGTCTTCCATATAAACCCTCCATTCAGACTCGCCTAGGCTAGGTCCCTGTCTGCAGCTGCGTCTGCGTGACTTGCTGCGTATCGTTCGGCCCAACATCCAGCAACTTTGTGTTGCTATTGATATTATCCCAGCCAAACCACGCCGCGCGCGTTCCATCCGGACTACCGGAAAAGCATTTATTAGTTCCAATTTTTTCTTTCTTTGTTGGGGTCGCTGTAGCAAAACTCACTTCATCACAGTCATGACTCCGCTATCGCGCCGCGGGTTGTACCCCCAGGATACATGCCAGAGCACATCCGGCGCACAGTTGTGCGAGTAGAAACTAAACGTCTTCCAGTTGACGTTATCGGGCACCGTCGCGACAACTACACAGCGCAGGCCATCGTAGTTTTGCGTGTACAGCGTAAACTCTACTATGACCACTTTAAAGTCGGCGTTGTAGTCTGCGTCTTTGTTAGTCTCGCATTTGCCAGGTTAGGACTTGGTAGTACTCACACCGTGACGCGTTCAAAACGGACCATACTCCTGCCTGCTCCAGCGCTTTGATAGTCTTATTGTCGTCAACCCGCTCGTAGAGACCATGTACGGCGTGCTCTGTCTCTGCTGTATCTTCTGCCCCCAGAACGACAGCCTGTACCGTCTGCGGCCCAACTCTATGTCCCGCCGACAACACTGTCTGTTCAAACTCATACACTTCCCGACGCGCCCCTTGTTCATTGGCCAGACCAACCCGCACCACGCCATTATGCACTGTGATCGAAGCTGTCAGCTGTTGCGCCCGAGGAGAAACGCAAAGACACGGCGCCCGTGCCACCGAAGCTGTAGACGCAGACGGCGCGTCAACTATCACAGAACAGCTGGACGAATGGTCGCCCATGAGCGTTAGAATCTGGTATGTGCAGACCGTGTCGTCGGCACTGCATGTGCGCCGCAGGCTGAGAATGGTCCACGTAGACACCGACGAAAAAGAGGGCAAAGACCGCCGGGAGATCCCAGACGGTAGCCAAAGCCCCTGCGCCAGCCCGCTCAATGCACCGGCTACCAACCAGAATGAGGGCTTCATTTCTTGTGTTGGTGATCTATTATAACGATAGTTGTAAAGAAAAGGGTCAAAGAAGAAAAGGCAAATCAAACCACAGTACGATATCGCGCTAGCCAAGGTGATCAGAGGCAAGACATGCCAGAAAAGCGAGGAGCTTCTTTTATATCACGCTGAAACCGGCGCTGCCGTGGAATACACAGCAAACAAAGCTTGTGCGTCGCCAATCTCTATATATATGACGAGAACAAACACAACAACACCAGCTGGTCATTAGTCTTCTCATCTCGTACATTCAGGAATTTGTTTGTCCGCTGGGGTTGATTTTGCAGCTGTTTGCTTCACAGGCTAGGGTCATGTGTCACTGGGAAAATGGCAGACTGTTGCCGTTCTTGTTGCTAAGAATGGCATATTCTCTTCATCTTCTAGGCTGCGTTCTCGCCCTCAAGTGAGAAATGAGTACAGAGTAGTGCAGCTTAACGGGATACAATCAAAACAGCGTAAAAAATGGACTGGTCAAACGGCAGACAGCAGACAAAGAGACTCCGATGACGCTACTATGGACGCTGTGGAGGGGCAACGTCGCGGCCGGGAGGGCACACAGAAAGCTATGAAAGCCCTGTATTACAACGGGCCGTCTGATGATAGACTTGGTCAGTGCAAAAAAAAAAAAAGAACACGTCGTGTCACGCATTCAACTGCTAGAACCACGGAACCAACCTGGACAGTGAGCGCACATCAGCGCCAACAACTCACTGTATCTCTGTGTACTGTGGTTCTGGGCATATGAGACGCCGAGGGCCAAGACATGCAGAGGTATCTTTTTCGAAAGCAGTTGATTCCGGTTTACACAACATGGATTGAGCTCGGCGAGACTTTTTGTATTTGGAATTTAGGCGGGCAGACTTTGTACACTTCAACTTGAGCAAGCTAGTGATGAGGAAGCCGGCGTCATCCGTGACCGAGTTCCAGAGAGTCAAGTAGCACAAACGTACTTTCACATGCAAGCCGATGGGGTAGTATTTGCGAGCATATCCGCGATAGAGAGAGTTAACCTAGACAATGAGGCAGACAATGTGGCCGTAGGACAGTATGACACAAATCGCTATAATAACCACGGCACCCTCTCACGCAACTCGGAATCGGGCCTTGTTCTCGTCTTGTTTTCGTGCTTCCTTACCTGAATTTGGTCTGTTGACACACCAAGCCCTATGATAAGCCAACGATCTGACCAGCCACGAAAATGAAAAAGCAGCTATTAAAAGGCATACTGTCTCTTGGGCCAACAGCGTTGCATCGGGATGCACCAGCAAAAAGAAACAGCAGGGTTGTGAGTTGATTCCCGATACACAGGCATAGGCGAGTTTTCAGTCCACGAGCTAAACACAAGTTTTTGTTGGTCGGGCAAGAGATTCGGAGGTTGGAATCATGGTGCGTGGATACTATGTTGGCTAAGACTAAGAAGTACTACTCCAAAGATGGTTAAGGAGATAAAAGCCATGTATTCTTAGAAACAAACGTGATGGCGATGGTGACTGTGATGGTGATCTTCAGGGTTCAAGGAAGAAGAACGAATGAGGGGTTTAATTTATCAACTAAGACAAAGGCCAGGTATTAATGAAGCGGGCAGAAAGGAAAGGGTAGAAATGAAGCAAAATAAAATGGCAATTAAAGGGCCGTGGGAAGAGGTCGGCGCTTCTAATGTGAGGAGTAAAAGAAAAAGAAGGAAAAAAGAAAGGCGAAGAGAAAAAAGGCGAGGAAAAAGAAAAAAGAAACAGGGAAGAGGAAAAGAATGCCTGGCGCTTACAGGCAAATCCTAAGAATTTCGGGCCCTAGCAATTACGCCTCTAACAGATCTCGATGCTGTGATTGGCTAGATGGGGAAGAAAGACTATAAGCTTCTTTCTTCCTTTCTTGAATTCATGCCTGCTTTGCGATGGAATAGGAAAGAAGCCAAGAACCAGTCGGTCAAGATCACGCCACTGCTTTTTCTTCGCTTTCTTACTATTGGAAGAGCCAAGGTGCGGAGAGGGTCAAATAAGAGTGAAAAAATCAATAAGAAGGCAAGAGTCAAAAGAAGAAAGAAGGAATCGGAAGCAACGCAAACTTTCAAGGGCGCGAATCCATTGAAGAAAACGCCAATGCAGCCAATGTGACGGTCACTTTTTGTTTCTATAATTAAAGTTTGCCCTATATTGGCATGACCGGGGCCGTGTAGTTACGGTCACTCAGTTATTAGGCCTAATAGAATGAAAATGCAAGTGTGAGAGGGGACTAAAGCAAAAAGATAAGAAAATGCAGGTTAAGAAATGACGAAAAAAAAAGAAACGAAGCGCCTGCTAGCTTATAGCTTACATGTACCGATTCCAAAAGAGGCACTTTGCAAGGAACCACCAAGCGACAACGGCAGGAGCTGGACAGCGTAATTGCTTGGCCTCTGTAGCCGGTCTCAGTGATGCTGTGCGCCCTCATATGTGCTGCCCTGTCCGCTCTTTTTCTTTGTTTCCTCTTCTATTCTGCTCTGCTCTGCTCTGTTCTGTTCTGTTTTGTTCTACCGTGACTTCTCCACTGTGTTGTTGTTCTTTCTGGGTCCATCGTCATCTCACTTCTACACCACGAACCACAGAGTCACAGAACCACAGAATCTCAGAGCCTCAGAAAGCCAGCATGTCTCGTCAAACGTCACTCCGCATGCTCAGCCTGCTGGGACTGCTCAGCCTCGTATTCTTCCTGGGGCCCGCCGCTGCTATCAAAGTGACTCCCGGATCACCATGTTCGCAGTACTGCATGGACAACGAGAACGACAACCCGTTTCTGGCGTCGTCTTCCACGACAAATACCTCCGATGTGGTCTGCACCGATGACGGCTTTGCGAATTCAACCACTGGCACAAAATTCAGAGAGTGTATTCAGTGTTTGCAGAAGAGCGACAAGGTCAACGGCACCGAGTCTGATCTGGCCTGGATGCTGTGTAAGTCCTTCTGTAAACGTGT
Source organism: Thielaviopsis musarum (assembly GCA_001513885.1). Classification (NCBI taxonomy): domain Eukaryota; kingdom Fungi; phylum Ascomycota; class Sordariomycetes; order Microascales; family Ceratocystidaceae; genus Thielaviopsis; species Thielaviopsis musarum. The sequence goes on from LKBB01000194.1 coordinate 25,561, forward strand.
CACTGAAACTAGAAACCTAACTTTCCACAGACAACCTACGCTACGTCCTTGGTACTTGTCTCTATGAGCCCAATCTTCTCCCTGAGGACCAGCGCATAAATTCGCCCTGTCTGACTCCCTCTGCCTGTCAACCACTCCAGCCTGCTATCCTTCAGGCTAACTTGTCGGCTACCGGTCTGTCTACCTATGAGTACTGCTCAACTGGCGGCAACCTGCTCGGCACCAAGTGGAAGGGCTCATGCACCAGCTGTCTCCAAAGCACCACCGACCAGTATTACCTCTCCAACTGTATGTCCCATCCTGTCTCATAATGAATCACCCAGTAACTAACACGCTTAGTCCTCACGGTTCTGGATGGCGCCTGCACCCACCGCCCCGCTGCCGGCTCTCTGCTCAGCATCACCGGAAACATCTTCTCACGCTCGCCTGTCAACGCCTCTTCCTCCTCTTCCTCCTCCACCTCCTCCTCTTCCTCTGATAGTACCTCCACCATGAATACCCCCACCATTGTTGGGATCGCTGTCGGGGCCTCACTCGTCTTCGTCGGTGGCATCGCCCTGTTCTGGGTATACTTCCGCCGCCAGCACCGCCTGGCCGCTGCCGACGCCGCCCAGTCACCTTCTTCTGATTTTGATCCATCCATTGAGAAGAGCATCGGAGGCGGTAGCAGCAGCATTAGCATGCACACGCGCAGCGCCTCGCCCATGATATATCCGGCGTCGGGGCACAAGCCTACGGCGTCGTTTGACACTACGGCGTCCATCTCGGCGTTCAGATACAACACTGAGTACTACGACGGCACTGCCGAGGCGGCTCAGCGGGCAATCGGCCATGTCAGAGGGGGTAGCTCCAATGGAAGCACAAGTACCCTGGCATCTCTGCATCCGGCCTATATTCCGCCCGGCAGAGCAATCAGAGAATCTTCCACTGCCCATGGCGTGACCGCCCGCGGCGAATCATCTACTGCGGCTACTGCGCCTCTCCCAGACTTTACCTTCCCTGCGTCTCCCAAGAAGAAAGCAAAGCCTTCCCCGCTCTCTATGACCACCACCACCTCATCTTCTTCCTCCTCCTCCTCCTCCTCCTCCTCTGCCCCGGGCCCGGGCCCTGCGCCCCGTGCTAGCATCGCTACAATGGAAGCCCTCCACACCGCCATGCGAGACCCCAAGTTTGTCATGCCGCCGCCGCCGCCTCCGCCCCAGCAGCAGCAAAAGTCGAAGAAGCCGTTGGTGCCCATGCTGAGCATCCCCTCCGTCAGCCAGATCCGCGGCCAGAAGAAAAATTTCACGCCGCCGCAGATTGTCATTCACGGCGCGAGTCCGATTGCCGAGGAGGACGAGACACAGCATGACATCTTGGGACCGATTATTGGGGCGGGTGGGGCGCGCCGGTTCGAGGACACGGCCCCGTTTGGAGGGCCGAGATAGAGTAGGCGGCAGATTAGGTTGTGGATAGGATGGTGTTGGCTTTATGATTATGACCTTGGGATACCTGGATGGCGTTTTTGGTTTGCTTTGTTTGGTTGATGCGATAGTATTTGTAATTTAATGAACCTGGCTTGTATAGTACTTTATTACTGTTCAAAACTCTGCAACTCACCAACCGTAAACTTGATCAAATATCACCCCTCATCAACTACTACTACTACTCACATACACGACACAGAATGTGTTGGCTGTTTTAACCAAGACGCTGGCCAGGTCCACGGGTACGCCACGAATCAGGCAATGGGCCCGATCCCAGCGAAACGCCTGTCGATCTGCCAATGCCCGCGCCACCTCCGCCCACACTGCTGCCACCAAGACGCTGTCCCGTCGCGCGGCCCGCGCCCGCCGCAAACCGGCCCAGAAGAAAACGCGGCGTCGTGGTAAACACCGACACAAAGTCCGGCGTGGGCAGCAGATTGCGCCCACCGCCAAACTCGGGCCACAGGCGCGTGGCAAAGTCGTACGTGTGCGCTGCCAGCAAACCTGAAATCTGCAGCGGCAGCAGATACATGCCGCTATTGGGGTCCTGCAGGAAGCCCATTAGGATCAGCGCGTATGGCATCAACTGAGCAGGAATCGTGAAAAAGAACAGCGACGCCTGCTGGCCGCGCTTGTCCTGCGACGTCGTGTACGTCAGGGCAATCAGGAATCCAGGCATAAACGTCGCAAAGATATTAGAAAGGCCAAAGTACAGGCCGAGCTCATTGAAGCCCTGCAGACACGGACATTCATTGTTAGCTCGAGGCTTCATAAGGTCAACATAGTGGAACGGAACGGAGTGTGCAGGATAATGATATTTTATTAAAATGTCTGGAATAGAAGAGAAATGTAGGGCGCTAAAAAAACCACCTGGACAAGTATCAAGTAGTACTCGCCAGGCCATCCATATAGGCATCCCACCAATCCACAACACAGCACACCCTTATTTTGCGAATGACAGGCGGCCGTGATGCAGAGCTAATCTTCCTCGATTTCAGGAACCGCTTCAGTTGATGTGCACTGGGCGGGCAGATAGTCGAGGTGCATAGTTCAATGCAGCATTCACGAAATAAACATATTATGCACGAGCTCCTGGGCAGCAGACTTACAATCGTCAACAGCGACACACAAATCAAGTACCACACCACATCTTCCTTGCTCCGGAACCGGCTATTGCCCATCTCCAGCTCAACTAAGCCGCGATAGAGCATAAATGGGTCAAACAGCATGCCGAGGCCAGGGCCCGTTAGCAGAAAAGATGTCGGGAGACGCCAAATCTGCGGCGGGATTTGCAGCAGCTGTCGCCATGTGAACATGATCCATGAGTAAGGCAAGATGTGTGTGTAGACGAGAACCGACATGCTGAAAGCTGCAGCAGTAACGGTTCTGTTGTGCGTTAGGATTTGCTGAAGACCTGTGAGTGAGAGTGTCGCTGTCCAGAAGCTTACCTCGCGATGGGAGGCAACTCCCAAAACGCGTCCACGACAGACATCTTGAATTGAAGATGTTAAGAATCGGCAAAAGCGATTTCAATCTGGTAGAAGGTATGGGAATTGCGTTGGTCGGAGGGGAAAACAAAGTGCAAAGAGAAAAGGAATAAAGAAAAAAAACTCTCCAGAGAGTTGGATGATGAAGAAAGAAAAACAAAAAAATATGCGAAAGCCAAGAGAGAACACTGCTTATATATGCAGATTCTGTCTTCACAATGTGACCATCGTGTTCTTTTCGCTGATAGAGTGCAATGGAATGGAAGAGAAGAGAAGAAATGTTTCCAGTAAAAAAATTTCTGAGCCTTGCGCTTTAAAAAGCCCTTGTGTGAGCTCAGTGGGGCTGTTCTGGTGGAGTATCGTGCACGTGTATAGTCACGTGGGTTAGACTTGAGTTGGTTGCCATTCCAGGGTTTGAAGATACTATTAGGGTTGGAAGCTCAAGCGGAAGCGGCCTATCGCTGAGGTCATATCGGCGACTAGGCCTTTCGGCTATGATGACACCTGAGGCGCATTTATTCTCGGGAGTTTCACCGCTACCCCGATGAATCAGGTTATATTTATCTTGCAAAATCCCGTCCCATCTAATTGATATCTGTGACACTGCTTTACCCATAGTTCATCCTTCATCTCACAAAATTCCTCACCCCCAAGCATCTACCATACAAAATCATGTCTTGGGAATCCCGTAGCGCTGAACGCGATTTCGAAGCCACAGCAGCGGCGTGGGAATCCGCCTACGGAGCCATCTCGGGAGCTACAAAATGGGGAATTGGCGCTGGTATTCTGGCCGCCGTGGGCATGAAAATGTCGCCGGTGTACCGTGGCCTAACTATCCAATTCAAGGTGTATGTATTGATTCCTTCCTCTAATCTCTGTATTGAGTTTTCTCCCCAAGCTCTGTATTGAGTCCTCCCCCAAGCTCTGTATTGAGTCCTCCCCCAAGCTTTGTATTGAGTCCTCCCCCAAGCTCTGTATTGAGTCCTCCCCCAAGCTCTGTATTGAGTTCTCCCCACAAGCTCTAGCAACACTAAAAAGGCTGACCAAGGATGCAGCTACATGCAAATGTCGGCCATGATCCTTGGAGGAATGATTGAAGCCGACGCCAGATTGCGCATGTATGAAGCGCGCATGCGACAAATGCGGCGGCAAAAATTGGAAGCTCAAAAATGGAATCGGTTGATGGCCGAGTACGACGACGATGACGACAAATAGTAGATTGGACTTGGATTCTGTGATGATCGACATGTCATTATCTTGTATGTGTCTAAGCTTAAATAAAAACAATCAAACGCCAAAGCCCAGAATAAGTCAAAACACCAGTTGTAAATGACCTGCATTCATTCGTGACCGCTCTACTCCGTATCATTCGCGGATAGCTGCGCTTTTGTAGGTTCTACTGCTGCCACTACACTTGGAACCGCTTCGGGTCCATGTTGAGCTTGCACAGTCGTACCACGCAGCCACTCAACTGCAAAAGCGTCTGTACACCTTCTAAAATCTTCATGTGCGTGAAGCCAATGATCTTGATAAACTCCAGCTTGGCGTGCTCGCTCAGCGTTGGAATCGTCTTGGTGACCCTGAACATGGTGCTGATGATGTCGTGGCTCGAGTATCCCAAGTCCCACAGCTCGCGCAGCGCATCCAGTGCCGTATCGACGTTTCCCTGGTGGCACGCCTTTAGCATGGCCTGTACCTTGATCGGGTGCGGCGAATCAACCACCTTGAACACATTGTCGCCCGACACAAAGCCAAATCCAGCATGTGTCGACTGCAGGTTGTTGATGGCCTGTCGCATATCACCCTCGGCGCTAAACACCAATGCCGCCAGGCCGTCGTCGCTGTATGGTACCTTTTCCGCCTCGATGATTTGTAGCAGCCGCTTGACCACCTGTTCGTCGGTCAGGCGCGCATACCGCAGAATGGCACAACGGGACTGTAGCGGCTCAATGATCTTGTTGGACTGGTTGCAGGCAAAGGCGAAGCGGGTGGTGTTGGAGTAGATTTCCATTGTGCGGCGCAGGGCTTGTTGGGCGCCCGAAGTCATCGAGTCGGCTTCGTCGAGGATAATGAGCTTGTGGCGGCCATTGGGGAGGGTTACTTTCTTCTGGGCAAAGGTCTTGATTCGGTTACGCACAACGTCGATACCTGGAGTAGAGACATGTTAATTTCAATGCCAGCTTGTTTGTGGAGAAAAGTTCCGGGGTACCTCTCTCGTCACTGGCGTTGAGTTCCAGGACGGCCTCCTTGTAGGCATCTCCGAGAAGCTGGCGCGCCAAGCACAGCACACTGGTGGTCTTTCCGATACCAGGCGTGCCCGAGATAATCACGTGCGGCATGTTTCCTTCGCGGGCAATGATCTTGAGACGCTCAATGGTTTCTGTGTTTCCCACCACATCATCCAAGAAGACTGGTCTGTACTTTTCCACCCTATGCGCACACCAAATGTTAGGCCATTGGACTCGTAGTCAAGGTATTGCAACGCAGACCTACCAAGGCAGTTCGTAGGTCGGATTCCCGCCGGCCACAGCAGCCAGAGCTTTAGTGGTGGCCGAGTTGGACGACTCGCCGGTTTCCTCTTTGGGTTGTGACATTTTGAATGGATAAGCCGGAGTCGGAGAGTATATGGCAGAGCAAGTGCAGAAAGTCTTGGGCTAAAGGGCAGTACTAGTAGTAGTACTTGACTGGATCGCAGCTCTAACTGTGACCTTTGGCCAGGCGCGTCAGGTCGCGTAAATTGATTTGATATTGGCTTGGCCCGCTTTACAGTTAGTACTATAAAACCCTCGACTGTCATAACCCTATAAGAAAAACTAGGCATAATTTCAAAATAACAAGCATTCTTTTAGCTCTTGTGGTGCTGAGTGACTGACTGCTGTCAGATCCACACACCCCTGCACGTGATTCCATGGGCTGGTAAATGACGACGCAGGCCTCATTTGGCAGTGCTGACAGGAACAGCTACCCGGCATTTAGAGTCGTTCCAGTGAATGTATTGGGGGCTTTGCATCAAGAATAGGCAACAAAGATGCAATACATGCAGCGAGCAGGCGAGAAAGGAGATTGGAAATCGAGGAATAGGGTCAATTATCCGCCCAGGTGAATTCAGAGGCAATTTGTTGCCGTTATTTTATTCTGTACAAGTAGTATTGGCTAAGGCAGTCGGGAAATTCTGTTGCACTTCTTGCTTTACTATTTTTTATTCAGATTTTGCTTCTGCTTCTGCTTTTGATCTGATTCAGCGTAGCATGCGAATTCCTGACACATGAATATTGCCGTTACTGCGCCTTTTTACACAGTATCTGCATATTCGTTTTTTTTCCCTCTCGCTTTTATGTACTATCTTGATTTTCATCGACATCACGATTTAACCCTAAGCCCCCTCGAATAGGCCTCAGCTCTGTAAGTTTAGTTGTAAGATTCGATGCCGAGACATGTTAACTAACCCGCGGGCAGCACAGCTCCAATTCCTTTCAATTCTCTCGACACCTGTTCCCTTCAATCCGACCCGACCCGACGCCGACATAATTACTTGAACCCGAACCCGACCCGATTACAGCAAGAAGCTGCAGCACAGCAACCACAAGGCTTTGGCGACGACACACCAGCTGCAGCAATCTGCACCTGCATCTCCCGTTTGAAGTCTAGCCTTGCTTACTCGACGCCACTACTGACTGACCGATTGATTGATTGGCTGATTGCTTTTGCTGCTGCTGCTGCGTCCAAAAAATAAGGCAGTGAAGCAACTGCTCTCCCTGCCGTAACCCGGCATGTCTCGACCAGCCGATCCGTCTCACCCGACGGAGCCACCTGATCGTCCGCCTTCATCGCACAACTCTGATTCCGAGAGCGATCTTGATCTTGAGTTGGAAGAACTAGTGCCGCGCTCCGACTCTCCACCTGCAGTTTCGTCGTCGTCGATTCCTCGACTCGATTCGTCTTTGGGCACCTCGGCCGCTCACAACCCTGATACCTCATCTCGCTCCGGTCCGCGCTATGCGCTGAGGAAGCTCCGCATGGGCAACCGAAGATCCACGCGCTATGGCGACCTTGGCCAGAATCGCGACGATAATGACGAAGACTCGCATGCTCTTTTGGGCATGGATGGTGGCCACAGCCGCCGCGACTCAGGTCTCATGTACGACGACGATGCTCCGCTGCTTTCCGCAGACGGCGACCACGGCTCGGGCAACTCGTCTTCGCTTTCCCAACAACGCCACAAGAAACAGAGCTTTGTCGATCGTTTAAAGACCCAGTTACAAGGCTTCGCCCCCTGGGCTTCACGCTCGCCCCGTCTATCGGGCAACGACGCCGATGGTTCAGACGAAGAAGAGGAGGAGGAGCAGAGTCCCGGCTCGGCCCGAATAGTGGCTGTTGGCTCTCTCCAGGCGGCGCGCTTCCCGCCAAACAGCGTGTCAAACGCCAAGTATACGGCGCTCACGTTTCTGCCCATCTGTCTGTACAACGAGTTTTCCTTCTTCTTCAACATGTACTTTTTGCTAGTGGCCCTTTCGCAGGCTATTCCCGCCCTGCGCATTGGCTACCTTCTTACATACATTGCCCCCCTTATCTTTGTCTTGTGCATCACCATGGGCAAGGAAGCCTGGGACGACATCGAACGCCGCCGCCGTGATACCGAAGCCAACTCGGAGGGCTACACTGTGGTTAGTTTTGACGAACCGACCGGCCGCCGTGACGCCCGTGACAAGCGCCACGACCACCGCGCCCTGCGCTCCGAAGCTGCCACTGGCCGCAGTAAGCGCCGCACCAACAACGTCGACCGCCTTTCGGATGTGCAGGAAGAGGAAAATTCACTGGAGAATGACGGCAGCAACCTCTCGTCGACGATACGCGAAGTATGGAAAAAGTCCAAGGATCTCAAGGTCGGCGACGTGCTCAAGCTCGGAAAGGGCCAGCGTGTGCCTGCCGACGTGGTGATTCTCAAGTGCTACAGCGATGATCACCCACGCGCCTCGACGGCTCCCGAAGACACGACTCCGACTCTGCTCGACGGCCTCGACGACGACAACAACTCCAAGAAGAAGCAGCAGCAGCAGCAGCAGAAAAAGGACGGCAAGAAGGAAGGCTCTGGCGGCGAAACCTTTATCCGCACCGACCAGCTGGACGGTGAGACGGATTGGAAGCTTCGTCTAGCCTCGCCGCTGACGCAAAACATCCCGACGGAAGAGTTTGTGCGCCTCCGCGTAACTGGCGGCAAGCCCGACCGCAAAGTCGGCGAGTTTACTGGCACACTGGAGCTTCTCGAGTCGCGATCGGCAGCGCAAAGCAGCGGCACGCCCGGCCTTGGCCCGGCGGCACTGGCGAACTCGGCGGCGCTGTCGATTGACAATACTGCATGGGCCAACACTGTGATTGCGTCTCACGGAGTGACTCTGGCCGTGATTATGTACACGGGCCCGCAGACGCGCTCTGCTCTTTCGACGGCACCGTCACGGTCCAAGACGGGTCTGCTCGAGTACGAAATCAACTCGCTGACCAAGATCTTGTGCGGCCTGACGCTGCTGCTCTCGGTTATCCTGGTTGCGCTCGAAGGCTTTGGCAACACGGATGGAGTCATTTGGTACGTTAAGGTTATGCGCTTCCTCGTGCTGTTCTCCACCATTGTGCCGATTAGTCTGCGTGTCAACCTGGACATGGGCAAGAGTGCGTACTCGTACTTTATTCAGCACGATCCCGGAATGCCCGGCGCTCTTGTGCGCACAAGCACCATTCCCGAAGATCTTGGCCGCATCGAGTACCTGCTCAGCGATAAGACGGGCACGCTGACGCAGAACGAAATGGAAATGAAAAAGATTCATATTGGTACGGTGTCGTATGCCAACGAGGCCATGGACGAAGTCTCGGACTATGTCAAGCAGAGCTTTGGCAGCGTGCAGGGAAGCAGCCTGGTGACTCCATCGTCAGCCGGTGTGGCCACTTCTTCGGGCGGCCGTGCGCGTCGGGAGATTGGCTCTCGCGTTCGCGATGTCGTCCTGGCTCTGGCGCTCTGCCACAATGTCACGCCCACGGTTGAAGACGACGTCAACGGTCAGCAGGTGGTGGCGTACCAGGCATCGTCTCCCGATGAGATTGCCATTGTGCGCTGGACCGAGGCTGTTGGTCTGCGTCTGGCTTACCGCGATCGCACCAGCATGGTCCTCGAATCGACCGACTCCAACAAGACGGCCGTGCAGGTCCGCATTCTCGACATCTTTCCGTTTACGTCTGAAGGCAAGCGCATGGGCATTATTGTGCAGTTCCTCGAGTCGCCGACGCACGCTGCGAATGCCACGCTCGATAGCGGCGAGATTTGGTTCTACCAAAAGGGCGCCGATACCGTCATGGGCGCCATTGTGGCTGCCAACGACTGGCTTGACGAAGAAACATCCAACATGGCCCGCGAGGGGCTGCGAACGCTTGTTGTCGGCCGCCGTCGGCTGTCGGCTCAGCAGTACCGCGAGTTCTCTACACAGTTCCAGCAGGCATCCATGTCGCTTGTCGGCCGCGATGCCGGCATGGCATCGGTGGTCTCGCTGCATCTGGAGCGCGACCTGGAACTACTGGGTGTCACGGGCGTCGAAGACAAGCTGCAGCGCGATGTTAAGCCGTCGCTGGAGCTGCTGCGCAACGCCGGCATCAAGATCTGGATGTTGACGGGCGACAAGGTCGAGACGGCGCGCTGTGTGGCTGTGTCGTCCAAGCTAGTGGCGCGTGGCCAGTACATTTACACGGTGCAAAAGATGCGGTCCAAGGATAACGCCCAGCAACACCTTGACTTTCTGCGCTCCAAGCCCGATTCGTGTCTGCTTGTCGACGGCGACTCGCTGGCGCTCTTCCTGTCGCACTTTCGTTCCGAGTTTGTCTCTGTGGCAGTCAAGCTGCCGACCGTCGTGGCCTGCCGCTGCTCGCCCGGGCAAAAGGCCGAGGTAGCACGTCTGATTCGCGAGTACACCAAGAAGCGCGTGTGCTGTATCGGCGACGGCGGCAACGATGTCAGCATGATTCAGGCGGCCGATGTCGGCGTGGGCATTGTCGGAAAGGAGGGCCGGCAGGCGTCGCTGGCGGCGGATTTCTCGATTGAGCAGTTCTTCCACTTGACCAAGTTGCTGGTGTGGCACGGACGCAACAGCTACAAGCGGTCGGCAAAGCTGGCGCAGTTTGTGATTCATCGTGGACTGATTATTGCCGTGTGCCAGACGGTGTACAGTATTTCCATCAAGTTTGAGCCCGAGGGCCTGTACAAGGTTAGTGTTTTCTTGCTTGCCACCAGATATTGACATGTGCTGTGCTGTGCTGTGCTGTGCTGTGCTGTGCTGTGCTGTGCTAATACTAACACGTTATAGGACTGGCTCATGGTTGGCTACTCGACCGTCTACACCGCCTTTCCCGTTCTTTCGCTTGTGCTCGACCGCGACGTCGACGAAAACCTTGCTACGCTCTATCCCGAACTCTACAAGGAACTCACGTCGGGCCGATCGCTCTCGTATCGCACATTTTTCATCTGGGTCTTTGTGTCCATTTACCAGGGCAGCATCATCCAGGGCTTCTCGCAGATTCTTACGCAGGTCGACGGCGCTCAGATGCTGGCTGTCAGTTATACCGTGCTGGTGCTCAACGAGCTGCTGATGGTGGCCATTGAGATTATTACGTGGCACTGGATCATGGTCGTGAGCATTATTGGCACGTTCTTGATGTATGTGATTTCCGTGCCGTTTTTGGGCGAATACTTTGACCTGGCGTTTGTGGGATCCATGTAAGTTTTCTCTTTCTCTCTCCCTTCCTCTCTCTCCCCATCAACTATGCAATAGGGGAACCTATGCAACAAGGGAAACTATCCAATACGGAAAACTATGTAGTACGGAGGTATGCTAACAACGCTTTAGTGGCTTCCTCTGGCGCTGTCTCGCTATTGCTGCTATTTCACTGGTACCGCCGTATGCCGGCAAGGTGATTAGTAGGACGATGAACCCGCCGTCGTACCGCAAGGTACAAAGCACATAAACCACTGACTGAGTATTATTGATTACTGATACTCCCCTCCACGCACTTATTTTGTTTTTTCTTTTATTTTCTTTCTGTATCGGAATTACCCGTTTGCATGCCTATGTTTATTGCTTGCTTCCTCTCCTGTCTATATTGGCGTTCCTTTCCAACATGTTTTGTGTTTCTTTTCCTTTCCTGGATATACTACATAGAGTTCTGGGATTCGTTCGTTGGTGGTTCCGGGGGGTTCTTTTGGTTTCTTTTCGTTTCTTTCTTTTATTCCTTCTGTCGCAAAATTAGAGCTGCCATGTCGTTGCTGAATATGAATCCGAGTTGTCTAATATACAATATAACCCTCTTCTATCTCTATCTTACATATTTAATTTTAATACTATTACCCCCCCTCTCATTAGTCCAGGTTAACCACCTGCCACTGCCCAACCACACTCTCCGGGTAGCCGTCCAGAACTCTGTTCACCAGACCGCCCTGTCTTATCCGCCGGTACGACGGCGCATTGTCCTGGGTAATGTAGCCCGCGTACTTGTCGACAAACCCGTCAGGCCCCGACACAATCACCAGCTTGTACGCGCCATCACCAGTGGGCCGCGTGACTACCTTGGGCTGATGCTCGCTGTACGGCCCCGACGCCACAGGGAGATACGGCGCCGGCCTTTTGCCTGCAGAGCTGCCCGGCTTGACGCTGCCGTCAATGCCCAGCGCATTCTTAATGTCCAGGTCACCGATGACAGCGTTCTCGCCCGTCACTGCAACCCGTGCGTCAAACCGCGTCCCATGAGCAGCCTTGAGCGCCTTCAGCTGCTGCACCACGGGAGACGGACTGGCTACATCCGTCGTCAGGTCGACCAGAGACGGACTCAGTGAAGACCCGCCGAACCAGCTCTTCTTGGCTTCCTTGACAGCCTTGATGCCGCTCGGAGCCGTCGTGTCGATATCCGCACGTGAGTGTACAGCCCACAGAATCTTGACCTTTCCAGGGGCCGTGGAAGTCTCGAGGAGGGCGTGCGCGGCCTGCAGTGCCGGCGCAATCGACGAGCCGCCGGCAATAAAGACAATCTCGTCATCGGCCCGGTCAGGCGGCGACGTAAACAACAGAGTCGGATACGGTCCGCGCAGCTCCACCTGGGCGGCTGGGAGCTTGCGGTCAAGGAACCGGGAAACTTCGCCGTCGGGCAGAACGCGTACGAGAAGGCGCAGAATGCCGGCCTTGGCTTCGGTGCTGGACGACGGCGGCAGCGGCGTGTATTCGCGCACAATCTGGATCTCGGGCTGTTTTACTTCGACCGACCACAGGGGAAAGCGCCATACGCCCGACGAGGAGGCCGGCTTGGACGCATCGGTGGGCTCTTCAAGGTACGGGATTGGTACTGAAGAGTCAAACTCCTCGGGCCGCAGCGTCATGATGAAAGAATCGGGTGATGCGCGCTCTTTGGTATCGATGGTGTACGAGAGGAACTTGTCTGGGTTAAGTGCCTTTTGGTACTGCTTGTTGTTTTTCATAGCAGGCAGAGTGCCCATCAGCATAAAGAACACGCCGCCGATGAGTAGATACTTGGTAGTGTTGTCGATTTTGCGCTTTGGTCCAGTCTTGGAGCCGGCGCCGGCAGCGGGATCGGAAGCGCCCGAGCTGACGGGGCCGGAGGATGAGCTCTGTAGCCGCACTTGTGGTATATTGGTGAGAGGGAAGCGCATCGCCGGCGTCCGGACAAAAGCCCGTGAACCCACAGAAGAGCGGGCACAGGCCCGAAGAATTGACGTTGTCTTCATGGCCGGAGTGGACAGCAAGAGAAACCAAGAAACAAGTAGAGAACAAAAAGACAGAGCAGATGAAAAGACACACAAAGAAGCGACCCGGGAATAAGACTGAATGTTTCCAGTAAGCAAGCAGACGTCGTTGGGGGGTGGGTGGACAAGGCTGAGACACTAGAGCCGTGCATCTCGCATTGGCCAATCAGAAGCAGGTTGCCGCGGATATGAGTGGGTCTTAAATCTGCCCCTCCAAAAGTTGACGAGGCTGAATGTAACGTCAACAAAGCATCGCAAAGTAAACATTGGAGCTATCAAGTTTGGATGGAGCTTGTTTACTGTTGTTATTTACCTTTTGCCCTCTTTTTCTTTTGCGCAGTTTTTCTTTTGTAAGCACTGCTCTTTTTTCTGGTTTTCTTTTTATTTTCGCTGTACATTTTTGATTGCTTCATTTCTTCTCTTCTTTATCTCGACATCACCATCAATCACAACTTGGGCTTTTTCAGTCTTTTGATTTGCGCCGCTTCGACTGAATCGACTGCACCAACCCCGACATTTGTTACTTGCATTGCTTTTATTTTCTTTTGCACACTCGCCCACACACAAAATGCAAAAGTTCCTTCGAGAATGGCGCCAGGATGCGCTCAACAAGACGCAGTACGAGTCTGCCATCTTCCTTGGAGACAAGCTCCTCGCCATTACCAGTTCGTCTCTTTCCATATCTCATGCGCCCTCGCTTTCTCGCTGACCCATTGTCCCCTTGTAGACGACGATAATGACGCTTTTTGGCTGGCACAAGTGCATTTTGCCACGGGAAACTTCACTCGCGCATATGCCTTTCTCGTCAAACACGACTTGACTACGCGGAATCCCGCATGTCGCTATCTCTCGGCGCACTGTATGATCAAGCAGTCGCTTTACGACGATGCTTTGGCGCTACTTGGTGAGCGCAACCCCACACACCTCGTTGCCAACTCGACCGCCAACAAGCGTAAAGCACAGCCGTCAACTCGATCGGGAAAATCCGCCACCAGCAAAGAAGCCGCCGCCCAGGACCGCAAGTACGAGGCCGCCATGTGCCACTTGCGAGGACTCTGCTACACGAAGCAGAATGCCTTTGACAAGGCAAAAGAGTGCTACAAGACCGCCGTGCAGATTGACGTGCAGTGTTTCGAGGCATTCCAGCAGCTCATGACCAACTCCATCATGTCACCAGAGGAGGAATGGGCGTTCCTGGATAGCCTTGATTTCGACTCCGTCTCTGTGCCCAACGACCCTTCAGCATCACAAGAGGCAGCAGAGTTCACCCGGATGCTGTATACCACGCGCCTGTCCAAGTACAACAACCCTGGCGAGTTTACAGCAGCGTACGACTCGTTATCTACGCACTACAAACTCGCCAAGAATCCCGATCTCCTTCTGGCGCGCGCGGACCTGCTGTACACCCAGTGCAAGTTCAAGGACTCGCTCGCCATAACAGAGTCGATCTTGAACGAGGACCGCTACAACTTTAGCGTGTATCCTCTGCACTTGGCTGCCCTGTTCCAACTCCAGCGCAAGAACGAATTGTTCTTGGTGTCACACGATCTCGCCGACCGATATCCGGAAGAGCCGTGCACGTGGCTGGCGGTTGGAACCTACTACTTTGCCATCAATCGGATTCCCGAGGCCCGACGTTTCTTCAGCAAGGCTTCGATGATGGACCCCCACTTTGCGCCCGCCTGGATTGGCTTTGCGCACACCTTTGCCGAAGAGGGCGAGCATGACCAGGCCATTTCGGCCTATTCGACAGCTGCTCGCCTCTTTATGGGGACTCATCTGCCACAGCTATTCCTCGGAATGCAAAACCATGCCCTCAACAACATGGTCGTGGCAGAAGAGTTTCTCAAGACGGCATATGGCTTGTGCCGGACCGACCCTCTGCTGCTCAATGAAATGGGCGTTGTTAAGTACCACCAGGACCGTACACAGGAAGCTGTCGTGTACTTTGAGAGCGCCCTCAAGATTGCAGCAGAGATTGGTTCTGAGCCCGATGCTTGGATTTCGGTCCGTATCAATCTCGGCCATGCCTACCGCCGTCTCCGCATCTTTGACCGCGCGCTAGACTGCTTCGACGAGGCTCTTCGTCTGGGCGGAAAGAACACTGCGCTTTTCACTGCCCGTGGTCTCATCTTCCTGGAAAAGAACAGCCCCGACGATGCCGCGGTCGAACTGCACCAAGCCCTCGCCATCAGCCCCCAAGACGCGATTGCCACGGACTTGCTCAACAAGGCCCTGGCAGAGTCGGTCATTATGAACTCCATCAAGAACGATGGCCCTGATGATGCGATTGATGCCTTTGACGCCGACATCATGCGTGCTGCCTCGGAAATCAGAGCGCGTGATAGAAAAGGCAAGGCGGCGCCACCTTTAGGCATGGGCGGCGGGGCACTGCAGACGAGACGGGTCGTGGGTAGAGTGGCCGGGCGCGGTAGAGGAGGGTTCGCCGTTGGTGAGGATGGCTCGATGATGGAGATGACGGACGACGATTAGATTCCCGTCGTCTTTCGGTAAAATGGGCGCAGCAGGTTCTTTGTCCTTGGGTGATTAGTGGTCATGAAGTGGCGTTTCTGGTTTCTTTTTGTGCTTTTTTTTTTCTTTTTTTCGTCCCGGATATCCGGTCAGACTGTTTGTTTTTCTTCTTTTCTTTTTTGTCTATCATCATTTACGGCGGGCGTTTCATTTTTTTTTTCTTCTGTTGCTTTATGTTTTCATTTTTTATGACTAGTTTTTCTTTTTCTGCGATGGGTTGGTTATAGTCGTTTTTTTTTTGACGACGGAAAGAGGACAACTAAAATTGGCGTTTTGGGCAAATGAATATAATAGATTATGTTTTACTTTTTTGTTTTTTTCTCTTGCATAAAGTTTACTAAATGTGCACATACATCATAGTATATGAGATTTGCAAGAAAAAACGACGTGCGCCATAACTCCATTCCTGTCATGAAATATACGCAAATCGACAGCGAACTAACCCTATATATCGGAACAATCACCACATAAACCCTAACCAGCCAGCAGCCTTAGGCCGCATTGCGATACACCTGTGTTCCATGGGTACGCAGCACAATCGTCTCGCGACGCTGAAGCAGCCGCAGCGCCCGCTCAAACGCCGTCTCGCTGAAGTTTTGTCCGTGGACCATTTCGTTCTTGAGCGTCTCCAGGTTCGTCGTCCAGCCAATGGGCAGACGGCGCTTGAGTTCCGCCTCCAGCCGGGCGGTTTCATCATTAAGGGCCTTGCTGCCCTGGTCCGAGCCCTGCTTGACAGCAGCCATGGTCGAAGCCGTAAACAGCTTCATGGCCTCGTCGACGTCTTCCTCCATAGCAATGGGCGAGAGACGCGCCTTGGCAATGGACTCGGTGATGCGCACAATGGCCTCGAGTTGACGCACGGTAATGGGAATCGACGAGCGTGTGTTGGCGATGAGTTCGGCGGCGTGCACTTCTTTGCGGATCGTGACGAAGCTGGACGACAGCTTCTCGGCAGCCTCGGGACTGAGGCGAGGAGCACAGCGACTGTAAAAATATACGTTAGCATGGAATGATGCAAAGAGCAGGAGGAATGATACAGAGAGCATGAGGAATGATACAGAGAGCAGGATGAATAATAGGAGGAATGACCACATACGCTTTACAGTAGCTAATGTAGCGGCGCATCTTGTCAACCGGAATCTCGGCTTCGGCCTGCTCGTCCTGGCCACGGCCGCCAATTTGGATGCCCATGACGTGCTTAGCCATGGTGATATCGCGTTCACGTGAGTGCTCGTCTCTGACAATAAAGATCATGTCGAAACGAGACAGGATAGTCGTCTGGAAGTCAATGTTCTCGCCAGGTGTCTTCATGTCGTCGTAACGACCAAAGATGGGATTGGCGGCGGCCAGTACCGATGTTCTCGCGTTCAAAACAGTAGTGATACCGGCCTTGGCAATGGAAATGGTTTGCTGCTCCATGGCTTCGTGAATAGCCACACGATCGTCATCGCGCATCTTGTCAAACTCATCAATGCAGACCACACCGCCATCAGCCAGAACCATGGCGCCGCCCTCCAGGTAGAACTCGCGCGTGGTCTGGTCTCTCTGTACTGACGCAGTAAGACCGGCAGCCGACGAACCCTTTCCGGATGTGTAAATGGAAATCGGGGCCGCTCTCTCGACAAATTTCAGCAGCTGCGACTTGGCGGTACCGGGGTCACCCAGAAGCAGCACGTTGATATCACCTCTTAGTTTCATACCGTCGGGAAGAATCTTTTTGGAGCCACCCAGAAGCAGACACAGAATGGCCTTCTTGATAGTGTCGTTGCCGTAAATCGACGGCGCAATACAACGCGATAGCACGTTGAAAATGTCGGGTTGTCTGCTCATCTCAAGGAACTCCTGCTCCTCCTCGTCCGAAAAGTTAAGACCGCCCTTGATCGTCTTGTCAATGTCTGTCCGGATACCGATGGCGCGAACATATGGCGTGCGAATGGCCACCACGCCGTTGGTGCTCTTGTTCTTGCCGCTCTTGTTCTGGTAAATGGTGAAAACACCAACAATCTCACATCGTGAGCCGGGAACGACTCTGTTCGTCAGGTAGCGATCGGCAGCCACCAAAACGTGACGAGGCATCTCACCAACAGGTACCTGGTCGGGCACCTCCTGCAGCTTGAGCACCTGCTGGTCAATAAACTCTGACTTTTCGTGTAGCACATAGTACGGGTCAAGCGGGCACTTGGGCGACTCTTCGTTTGGCATACGCTTGCGAGAGCACTGGCGGGGCAGAGATACACCCGAGAACCCGCCGCCAATATTGATGGTGTCGGTGTGCTGGCAGTTTTGGCATTGAATATGGAGGACGGTGGCACGCGACGAGAGGACCGAGGCGCCAATGACGATACCGGAAACACGAACAACTTGGCCGATTAGGGTTGACTGGAGATCGCGCAGGGAAGTGAAGTTGACATTCGAGGACACGAGAAGCTGGTGTTGCGGCAGGCTGACCTTGGGTTGCTGAGGGAAGAGGAATCGATGTGTTGACACTTTGAGGGCAGCTTCGAACTGTGAATGGGTTAGAGAGAGAGAGAGAAAGAGAGAGGAGCGTGTCGCAAACGTACCAGGGGAATGGTTTCTTCGGGATTTCTCGTCAGCTCGTTTGCCAATAATTCATCAGTGGCAATGAGATCGGCCACATCAATTTCGCAAAAGAAGCGCTTCGACAGCGCATTATCAATCAACTGTTGACTACATCGTTGTGTTAGCTAGACTGGCTTAACATGCATGGTTAATTGGGAACAGAAAACACCGACCGGTAGCGGAAAACATTGTTAACCTGGTAACTTTTGATAAAATCTTCAAAACGCTTTTGGATCTCGAGAGATGACGATGAGGTTCCGTCTTTGCGCTTCTGCTCGTCCGAAGTCTGGAAGGTCGCCGTTGTGTAGATGGAGCGGGCGTCCATGGCGGCAATTTGTGACAACTATCGTCAATTGAGTCTATAAATTAAAGACAATAAAAGGGAGACAGGGCCAGGTAGAAGCGTTGCGAAAATCTCGTGATAGTAGGCCTGTTTTGTAGGTGTTGTGTTTTGTTTGGAGGAGGAGGAGGGGCGGGCACCCGCTAACTTTCTCTGTCGTTTCGTTGGTTGCTACTGCTACAAGGGGTCCTGTTAACCAAAAGGAAGGCTAACGCAAAAAGCCATAAACGCGTCTTTCTAGAGCCCAATTGGAATACAGTCGCGTTGGGCGCGTTAAGTGGTTCCGCTTTGTCGGTTGGCCCAAGCCGGTAGGGTTTTATTGACACGTGCTACGCAGTTTTTGCGGTTAGTCTCTGGCTAAACTATACGTAGACGAGAGCGAAAAGAAGGACAAAGACAACGTAAAAAGCCAGCGTACTTGTACGCAGCAGTGTTATAGTACTAGTACTACCAACCCAGCTAAAAACTAGAGCAGAACTTATGCTTACAGGGCGTCGCTACAACTACGGAGTAATGCCACAACTAATGCCAGTTAAGATCGATCCCTAGCAAAAACGCCAACCAGCCCAGCCCACACTATCTTATCCACATAAGCTCCAAACAACAGGTGAAGCTCTTACACCAAAGAATCCACATCGCAGCTTTGATTGTTCCAACACAGTCTTTAAACGCCAATTGCTTTTAGCCAAGGAGCATATTGCTCGATATTTTCTTTTCATTTTCTGCGGCGCCTAGCGCTGCTATTTTCTGTCGCTTGTTAGCTTCTTGCTGGATAGCCGATATGGTCGCTCTGCGATAGCTGTTCTTTCGGACCTCTTACAACACTGGCGCCCCTTGGCCTTTTCTTCTTCTTCTCCCTCGCCTCGCCTCGCCTCGCCTCGGGCCCCGATTTCGACTCGTGTCTTGTCCGTTTTTCCTGTTTGCAGACTGGTTGCGTTATTTGTCGCATTCCCTATCTGCACTAAACGCCATCAACCATGTTTTCCTCGTCTGCCGACCACGCTCCAGGCGTTTCGCCCAGTCCTAGCTTCGACAGCAGCTCATTAACAAGGTTTGTCGGACCGGAACCCGGGAAAGCAACCACTCGGTTCACCTGTTCATTCAAAATTTGTGTGCGCATGGCGGCTAATATTTGATTCTGTGGCTATAGTAGACAAGGGCCTGCCTACCGGTCGCATTCTGCAGCCCGGCGCGGCTCAACTGCAAGCTCAATTCATTCTATTGGAGGTTCGCTAGATACGTCATCAAGCACATGGGGTCACGAGGTACTCGAGTCTGGTCAAAATGGTACGTGTGGTGCAAATCTATAGCAGATATAATGCTGTATTTCCACTAACCAACTCATCTACAGCAATCTCTACCCTCCTCCAGCCACCAATCCTTAGAACTGGTCCACAACCCCACACCATTACGCCCTCCAGCGGCCACAAGGCACCGACTCCCCGCGATATACCACCAGTGCCCCTAACCAACATTACGCATGTCGAAGCTGTCGAGTTTCGCCCATATCTTTCACAAATCAGCGCCCTCTACGAGCAATTGCAACGAGCAAAAGAAAACGATGACGAGCCGCCGGCCTCCTCGGCTTCTTCTGTGATTGCCACACGTCCGCGTCGCACGAGCAAAGTTGACGATGACGCGCCTGAAGACCACCTGACCCACCACCGCCGCGCAAGCAGTCGTGGAACAATGTCGCGTCGAACCTCTGTATCATCCATTGAAACTCCCGGCTACGGCCGTCGATCGAGCTTCTCCCACGGCCGACGCACTCAGAACCAGGGCCCGCCGCCACTGTCGACAATCCCCGTCGTTTACTTTGAAGAAGACTTCCACCTGGAAAATCCCCGTACATTCGATGTTGTCAGTGAACGATCCGAAGTCATCCGAGCGAGCGACAGCAAGTCGGGAAGCAACAGTGCAGTCTCGGCCGGCCCCAGAAAGTCTTTGGCTTCCAATGCAATTCTGCAGGAAAAACTGTCCTGGTACATGGATACAATCGAAATACATCTCATCAACTCCATCTCGACGGCCTCGACAACGTTCTTTAGCGCCCTTGGTTCTCTACGAGAGCTCCACACCGAAGCTGCCGACTGCGTGGAGCGTATTCGCACTCTGCGCCAAGAGCTTGCTGTAATGGACCAGGAGATTGTCAGTTCTGGCATGGAACTGGTACAGAAGAGACGACGAAGAGAAAACATGCAGCAGCTAAGCGATGCTGTTGGCCAGGTCCGCCGAGTTGTCAATGGCCTGAGTTACTGTGAGACGCTTGTCGACAGTGACGAGGCTGAAAAAGCGCTTGCTGCCATTGAGGCTCTGGAGAATTTGTTTACCGGCGAGAGGGACTCACCAATTGGCGACGAACCCGACTATCAACCACAAAACGAAATTTACGATTTACGAAACGTGGTGGCCTTTAGGGGCATT
Organism: Thielaviopsis musarum; assembly: GCA_001513885.1. NCBI lineage: Eukaryota > Fungi > Ascomycota > Sordariomycetes > Microascales > Ceratocystidaceae > Thielaviopsis > Thielaviopsis musarum. The sequence continues at coordinate 46,177 of LKBB01000194.1, forward strand.
ACCAATGATCTCAACATTCTACGCTTCCGAATTGGCAAATCCTACGAAACCCGCTTCCAAGAAGTGCTCAAGGCCGATCTGCAGAACCACTGCAGTACTGTCTCCAAGCATGAAGTCTTGCTGCGCTGGAGCTCATCTTCTCTCAGAGCTCGGGGTGGCCAGACCCGAGAAGCACCTGCGATTCCCTCATACATGCAATCTACCGATGAGCTCCGCCAAAACCTGGTCTCGATACTTCCCGGGCTCCACCAAGCAAACCATGTCAGTACAGCTGTTGCCGCGTATCGCGAGTGGATAGTGCGCGAGATTCGATCTATTGTGCGACGACCGTTGCCCAGCTCGACCGACGACGACAACGAGTCGATGATGTCATCATCAACCACGCGTAGTGGTGGAAGACGGCAGGGAACCCAAGAGGTTCTTGCGCGCAATCTCCGCGCACTGGCCCCCGAAGATGCAGAAGAACTTTGGTGCACGATTTACGTGCAGGTGGCCGAAGCCATGCGCCGACTCTCTACGCAAGCCAAGATTCTGCTCGACGTTGCCAGCTCAGTAGACGAACCAATAGATGGCATCAAGTCACCGTCTCTCCGGTCGCCTCTTATGAGTCCGACGCCCAGCAAATACAGCGACCAGGAGAAGAGCGTCTTTGAGGAGATGCACGAGAGCTTGGATCTGGCTAATCTGCTTGGCAAAGCGGCGGACTTGGCACATGACCGCATTATCCGTGTGCTGCGCGTCCGGTCTGAACAGAGCACCAAACTGCCACTGGTTTGGTTCCTGCGTTACTTTACGCTGAACCTGTACTTTGCCACAGAGTGCGAGTCTATTTCTGGCCGTAGCGGCACTGCGCTCAAGACCATTGTCAATGGCCATATCCGGGACTTTGTTCATGAGCACGGTAACTCGGAGATTCAGAGGCTGGCACAGGGCATGGAGGCAGATAACTGGAATCCCAAGGACTTTGACGAAAAGGACACAGCCCTGCTCAACGAAATTCTAAGCAGCAGTGCGGCTGACCCGGCCCAGTGGCAGGAAAGCACGCTTATTTACAAGCCATACGAGGAAGAGGAAGAGACGCCCCCGCCACCAATTTCCAAGGACAAGGAAAAGGACAAGGAAAAGGAAAAGGCACGTTGTGCAGTTATTGAGGATGAGAGCTGGTTCCTACCGTTCTCGACCATTCTATGTTTACGAGGGATAACCCGGTTCATGCGTCTCACAGCTGCCATACCCTCGCTAGCGTCTGATATCGGCTCGTCGCTGATCCAGTACCTGCTGCTCTTCAACTCGCGCTGTCGGCAGCTGATTCTGGGCGCGGGAGCAACACGCTCAGCCGGTCTGCGCACCATTACCACCAAGCATCTAGCACTAGCAGTGCGATCGGTCGACTTCATCTCAACGCTGATTCCGCACATTCGCGAGTTTACCCGTCGCCATGCCGGGTCCAATCCGGTGGTTTCTGGCCTGATGGGCGAGTTTGACCGTGTGCGCCACCAGCTGCAGGAGCACCAGGACAACATCTACCAGAAGCTGGTGGAGATTATGAGCGGGCGTGCCGTGGTGCATTCGAATGCGCTGCGCGGAATCGACTGGGTGGTTCCGGTCGAGGGCGCTCATCCGTATGCGGAAATGCTGGTCAAGGATACAAGCATGCTACACCGTGTCTTGACCAAGTTCATGCCTAAGCCGGCAGTGAACATGATTATGCTTCCGGTGTTTGCAAGCTTCAAGGAGCATCTTGGCAAGGCTCTACGCGAAGCTAATCCCCAAACCGAGCCCGGCCGTCAGAGGTATGTCTCCCTTTGCTTTTCTTCTTATTTATTTTTTTCTGGGGCCTTTGTTGTGATGGTCGCTAACTGAATTTTTTCTAGTATGCTGAACGATGTCAATCTTCTCATCTCCAAACTTAACAAGATTGACGGCTTCTCGGACTTGGGCAGCTATCTCAAGACGATTGTGCAGGAAAAGCAGGTTCAGGCTGCACCAGCGTCAGCTATACAACAGCCACAACAGGGCCCGCCTAGCCCAAGCCCCGCAGCAGCAACAACAGCAGCAACGACAGCAGCAACGACAGCAGCAAATGGCGAAACTAGTGTAGGAGGGTCTAGCGCAGCCAACTCCCACTCCTCTTCGGGCACCGCTTCGCCAGCGCCAGCTTCAGCGCCCACGCCAGCACCAGAGCCAGCACCAGCGCCAACGCCAGCGCCTGTGCCAAAAGCCTAGACCGATTCATTGGACTAGCGGAGAGGGTGGAGAAATTCTAGAAACGTGATCTTTTTCATTTTCCGGGAGGGAGGGGGGGGGGTTTTTTTTTCAGGTGTAGATGAATGATAGTAACTGAAAGGATAAGCAGAGCCAATGCATGTCTCAATCCCCAATTGAAGGGAGATTCTTGTCAGATTTTGTGTACAAATGTTGTGACAGACAGACGCTATCAATGCATCAACCATTAATTGTCAATCAAAACTAACTTGGTCAGACGGCGTTCCCCTTATTGTATGCTGGCGGTATTTTGCAAGTTTCTGCACGGGATCTAGCGCCTTGTGCCCTGGATTCTAAAATTTGCCACCCATTATGAGCAATTTTCTTTTGGCGCCATTTATGGTGTTCCCGAATTTTTTTTTTTTTTTTTTTTTCCTTGGGTGATGCTCTTTGCTGCAAGTTTTTGCGTTTATTTATTGCTGACCGCGCTGCTAGGATGTGGCCTTGAGATTGAGGTCAGAGGAAGGATACTTGTAAGAAAAACAAGGCTTTGTCGGACAGTGCAAAGTCAGACTACTGTAGGTTGTCAAGTAAGACAGACATACTACTAATGTAAATTTACTTGTAGTTTCCAGGCTAAGGTTTCTGAATGTGGCCGTCAGGAGGAAAAGTGATGCATCGTCAGCCTTGACTGCGGGTACCGCCGAATCAGCGCGCAATATTGGCCATGGCTTGGTCTACTTCGAGAGGCTAGTATATGCGGTCAGACAACTTTGCAGCATTAGCCAGGGGAAAAGGAGAGAGAGTGAACCTGTTTTAGGGATTATGCCCCTCAATTGAGCGATGAATGGCAAGAATACGGATTATCCAGCGGAATCAAGATTCAATGTCTTGCTATGGGTTCGCAACGGCACAATCAATGCCTTGTGGTCCAGGAATATTGGTATCTCACATTACACAAGCGGCTCTCGTGATCGCTGGGATTTTTTGATCGACAGTTTTCATGTGTCCCTAAAACTGAAATAAACGTGGCAAGGGTAACAAGAATAAAAGGGTTGCTTTAGCTGAGGATGCAACTCCATGGATAGATATTCTTTTTTTCCACATGGCCGAGAAATGCTTCACAAGATTCGTGGACATTTGTTCAACATGGGCTTTTTTTTCCTTGCCATGTTAGCGGTAAATGAGGCAAGCTGGATGCTGAAAATTTGCTAATGTTTTGTTTTCTGTTCATTTGCTTGGTTGGTGTTGTGTACGCAAAGGTTTACGCGGCCTGGCCAATTGTAGTAGGGCGGTAAGGATTAAAGGACTCAGCCTATGCGGGTTCATTGAAAGCCTAGCAAGGAAGGGGGGGGG
>LKBB01000195.1:11538-22550 GCA_001513885.1 Thielaviopsis musarum
AAAAGAGAGGAAAAAAAAAAAAAAAGAGTCGGAATCTGTGGCATCCGGCTTGAAATGCTAGGCGTTATTGGGAAAGGGATAGAGCAAGACCAAGAACCCTTCAAAACAGTCAAGTGAGAGGTGGCGGTGACGTGAAACTTTTCTGCCATGAAGAAACACTGGAAGAAACAATTTCTATTCTCCTGCCTCTCTCTTACACAGTAGTACCATCACGTCTGTGTACGGAGTAGTATCGTGTATTCAGTGAAAATTAAACCAAAAATCCAATTACGGAGTATATCAGTCCAGTGGCTCGATGTTGACTTGTTGGGGCTTCTCGTTTTCGCCTAATGTCTAAGCCGGCAACAGCTCGAATATGGCGTTGGGCCAAGCCGGCACTAGACCTACCGAATTTGGCGCGGTCTTTCTAGCCTTTTGAATTTAACAAGTTGATACAATCCCGACGCAGGCAACACGAACGTGGAGAATTTGCGTCTTCTCTTTAAAACCACCTAGGAACACGGCAAGACAAACTAACATGAAGACCAGGGAAAAGAAAAAAAAGAAAAAAAAAAGAAAAAAAAAGGCGGTAAAGCAAAACAGCGGCTGTGGCAGGCTTCCTCAACTTAAGCCAACCCAACGAGTTGTAGATGTTGGATTCAGAGGGGAGAAGCAAAGTTTATGCCAATATGCCAAGACCTTGTCCTTCCATCAGTTCCGCCACCTGAAGTTTGGGGTTCGCTTTTGTCAAAACACAATGGCAAGTTGGCTTTGGATACGGTCTCAGCGGCCTATTTCATATCATATTGACCTCACCACATATGCATCGTATCGTGTTCAAGAAGGGGTTGCAATCATTGAATAGATTAGTACTACTGGACGACATCATAATTATGCCAAGATGGGCCGCTTTATTTTTTCTCATAGCTTGCTTGGCTTTAATCAGTCCCACGATTCGGAGACAAGACAAAAAAGAACCCGACGCCCACGCGAGATTTTGGCTATTGGCCCTAAAGTAGGTTTTGTGAAAAGAGAGCATACGGAGTAGATGAGATGCCGATGATGAACTCTAATCAGTGATCTGGGACTTGCATGAATCGCAGGAATTAGTTATTAAATAGGCAAAAGACAAAAAGAGCAAGTCGCGATAGAACGGCAGGAAAAATAGGAACTTGCAGTTCAGCACGGATTTCCGCTGTCTATAGTGGACCTCTAGCGCCTAGAGAGTCACTAAAATTCCAGGGGATCTTTTCTCGCTTTTTGGCTTTTCTCGCTTTGTAGATTTTCTCGCTTTTTGGCTTTTTTTTTTCTATCGTCACCGCCACCAACCCGTTTTAGCGGCATTTAATTGTCACAAATCAATTGGGAAACGGGAAAATGCCAAGAAATCGAAGCACACGACTGTCTGAATACTTCCGGGCTTGAGTCGTGTGCACAGTTTCTTGATTTTGATTTCGATTTTCCAACGACGACGACTCATTATTTTGCTTTTGTTGAATTCCTGTACTTTTTTTTTCTTCTTCTTTGTCTTTTTCATTTGAGTCTTAGTGAAAGGGCCGAAATAAGGAGGTCTTTTGAGAAAATATCATGTTTGGGCCTTGGCCTTCTTGTCTCCAGAACTGGCACAGGAAAACCATGAGAAATGACCGATAAATGCTGTGGGGGCGATATGCCTGATACCCGCCAGCCCAGGACTTGGCAGAACGAGTAAAGTGGCAACCAGGCGAGACGCAGCCTTTGAAAGAACAGTGGCAGCAGATACTTCAAGTAGAAATAGACGCTCGCAAATTGAGCGGACAGACAGCTCGCAGCTGTATTATCTCTTCAATATGACCTACCAAAAAGTCAAGCAAGTGATGAACCCTCCATGGGTCCCGGCCCAAGTGTTTGAAGGTGCTGAAAACAGCCTTTGATGGGTGAGATATGAGACGAGTGAGCTGTAAACGAGAAGAGGATAAGAAGATGCTCCATAAACCACAGAGTATGCATGCAGCCATTCTTACTTGTTGCTCTGTGCTGACAAGTACAAACAACAAACAGACAAACACACGGAACAAACACACGGAACAAACACGAGCAATTAATGAATATCGGGGCAGGCGTCGGCGGGAAGCAGCGGAAAGAAAAAGGCGGCAAGAAATAAAGAAAAGAAAGAAAGGAATATAAAGAAGAAACAAAAAAGACGTCAGCGACAAATAGAGGAATGTGCTTGAAGTATTACGGAGTACTTGAGAAGGGGCGGCGTGCATGCGCAGCTGCGTAGCTGAGCTTGTGAAGTAGTTTCCCGCAAAGCGGAGCCCGCATCCTCTTGTTCGTCTTCAGCCGTTTAGTCTAGCGCTATTTTGCTTGCTCGCTATCTTGTTCGCTATCTTGTTCGCTCACTAATTTTTTTTTTTGTTTCGTTAACACAGTGACGGCCCTCACAATTTGTCAAGTTGACAAGAAGGTGCAAGTGAAAAGGCAATCAAAATTCAAAATCAAAACAACGTTCAAGCCTGGCGCAAAGGGGAAACGTCATCACGACGCCCCCGGGTCCAGAGCGATTTCCTTGTTTCCATTTGTGCCTGCCTTATTCCCCCTTGCCCTTGTCTAGTTTTCCCCCCATTTCCCTTTTCCCTTTTTCCCATTTCCCGTTGCGCAACTCGTGCCTTCCTTGGCTAAACAAACCACACCAAACTCGCCGGCCTCTGGCGTCCAAGCCTTCCTTCCAGGCTTTTGTTCCCTGCGTTTATTCCTTGTTGGTAGTACGTAGTAGTACTTAAGTACTTACTAAGTACTGTACTTTACTCACGCGGTAAACAACTTACTTAGTTAACTGCTGAGAGCCATTTTTTCTCCTCTTGCAGACCTATTTTTCATCAAACCTGGTCTGTTTGTCTATTTATTTATCAAGGCCGTCCTCCCGTTTCAGTTGCCGCTTTTCGTGTAAGCCAGATTTGGATTCTTTTTTCTTTGTTTCTTCCTTCTTTCCTTTCTTCTTTTGCTACAACATCCAACTCGTTCATATTTAATCAAGTCGTTGCTCTCGACTTTGCTCTGTCGTTTAATACAGGCCGTCCAGCTACCAAAAAGATACTGGCTTTAGCCATCGCCATCGCCTTTTTTTTTTCTCCTTCCTTTTATCGATTGATTCGATTTTGGCCTTGACTCAACTAGACTACATTCGCTTGCAAAACACCACGCCCCGTTTCGCGCCCAATCCAAGCAGAAACAACAAGCCGACCGACAGAAACAAGCCGACCTACAGAGACAAGTCGACCTACAGAGACAAGTCGACCTACAGAAACAAACCGAGCCACAGAAACAACAGACCGATATGCGCTTCTTCAACATCCTCAGCTTGGCCTTTGCCGTCACGCCCATCACAGCATGGAAGTACTTCCACGAGCCTGGTGGCAATCAAGAGCTCGGCCACTATGACGCCCGTTACTTCAACGAAACTGTGTCTTACGAGGATCATGTGCCGGCGCTCCGCTACCTGATTCGCTCGTACCTGCAGACCTTTCGCCAACACAATGTCGAGACGTGGATTGCCCACGGCTCGCTGCTGGGCTGGTGGTGGAACGGCCAGATTATGCCGTGGGACTACGACCTGGACGTGCAGGTGTCGTCGTCAACGCTGTTTTGGCTCGGCAAGCACCTGAACCGTACCGAGCACACATACGTCTACGAGGAGGACGGCGAGCGTAGAGAGCGTCACTACCTGCTGGACGTGAACCCGTTCCACTCAGACCTGACGCGCGGCAATGGCCACAACATCATTGATGCGCGCTGGATCGACATGTCCAACGGCATGTTTATCGACATCACGGGCGTCGCTGAGCGCAACCCTAAGATGATGCCGGGCATCTGGAGCTGCAAGAACAATCACCGCTACCGCACGACTGATTTGTATCCCATGCGCTACTCGGAGTTTGAGGGCGTGCCAACCATGATTCCCTACAACTTTGAGCGCATACTGATTGACGAGTATAGCGTCAAGGCACTGGTGACGACGGAATGGCTCGGGTATGTGTTTTCTTGTTATCTCTGCTGTATATTTTTACTAACAGTTTGTGCTTGTAGCCACCGCTGGTCACCCGACAATAAAGAGTGGTTGAAGGTCCAATCGTAATGCTGCCGCTCTGCATCCGTCTTGTTTTTTTTTTTTTTTTTTTCACTCTTTCGTTTTGACTTATGCCTTACCGCGGCGTTTCCTCCCGCGTTAGTGTGTAAGACGTTGATGTACAAACTACTGCGTTTGTACACGCGGCTTATTCCCCTGTTGGGCAGTCACACGCCACTTATCATTTCCTTTTCTTTTCTTCTCTTTTCTTCACCTTTCCTCACTTTTTTTTTTCTTTCACTTTTCTCACTTTTCTTTACTTTGTTTTTCTGGTTCCATTTGCTCTAATGGCTAGCAATGTGAATTCTGTATATACCATACCACCACATGTTTTTGTTCCCCCCCCCCTTTTTTTTTTTTTCTTGTTTCTGTTGTCTTGTTTTATCCCCATGGCGGCATCCTTTGGTTGTCTTTTCTTTTTCTTTTGTCTGGATTTCTTTTTTTGCTTGATTTATGGGAGGGAAAATATCTTCACAAGGCGTTTCGGTCTACCGGCATCTTTTGCTATTACCACTAGTACTAGTAGTAGTACTACTCGTAGTTTGCACGCGAGCCCTGTTTCTTCACATTATTTGGCCTTTTCTCTGGCCTCATTATTTTCAACATGACTGCATTTCATTGATGAGTCTCATGCGAGGCCCGTCCAAATTCATTTTTTTTTTTATAAATATCACTATACTACTATGAATTGCATGTAACCTGTGCGCGCGCCACCAGGCCTGTGCCCTTTTCTTCGTAGCGTGATCGACTGCTACTCGTAGTGCTACACTTTTGCTCACAGGGCCCAGTCAATGCGACATGAGTTCTATAGCACTTAAGTACTTACTTAATATGTACAAGTTTTTTGACACTCGTTTCCCCACATAGCCAGGACTCTGTTACTGACGATCAGAACGGTTTCCGCCCACGTCAAACAGAAGCCTCGATTCTAGGACTACAATGGCGCTGAGGCGGAGCTTTTAGGCTTTGCTTTATTATTATTATTATTTTATTTTATTTTGGGTTTTCCAAGACCTCCTCCAGGGCTGTAAAACCGAAACCTCCTTTCAATAATATGCCGTTGTTTGCTAAAGCGCGCAAGACGGAACGCGCGGCCTGGAACGCCAGCTACAAAGCGAAAATCCAACGATGGAACAAAAGCGCATACAAAGCTTCTGACCGGGGTATGTCTTGGAATTCTTTGTGCCAACATCGCTCCTTTATTTATGCATTTATTCCTTGTTTTTCCGAGCAGCTTCGTCTCGTCTCAAATCTTCTGTTCAGCAGAAAGGAGAAGAAGAGATTCGCAGAGGACGGCAGTTAACTGACCTGCCAAGATGTCAACTGATGATTTGCTTGTAACGAGAAGCGATGGTATTTGCCAAGTCTGGGATATTAGAAGGGGGTGCTGCTTTGGCTGGGCGTTGTATAAGAACTGATGCACTTAAAACGCATGGAAGGATGGATGACGATTGTGCCCATCAATCTCTGTTTCGGACACTTTACAGCTTTATGTACTGCTCGTAGTTGTACAGTGGTACATAGTATGAAGATTCCATTTATTACTGCCCATCGCCATGGCCGTCGCTGTTCTCGCCCCGTCTCTCCTGCTCTTTCTTGGCTTCTTCCTGCCTCCGCATTGCCGAACGCGCCATGAGTTCCCTGCGCGATAACCCCGCCGCATCTTCCCCGCCGTCTCCCCCACCTAGTTTCCACGTGCCGCGAACACACCCGCCCTCGTCTTCGTCGGGATATCCCTCATCGGCCTCGTAATTGCCCAACACGCCCTGCTCGCCATCGAGTGTGTAAAAGGCCGATGCTCGGTCGACTTCCTTCTCAATGGCGCGGCAGAAATCCCAAAACTCGCGGTTATGATCCGATACGCGGTTGTGCGCAAGTTCATGGCACAGCGTACGGCGCACTGTCTTGTAGTCGCGGAAGCCGCGGTGGTTGTCGGTCCGCAGACGCAGTTCAATCACCATGCCGTTGTTCCTGTTGAGCCCCAGTGTGCGCCCCGTGCCCTCAGCCGTCACGTCGGTGTTGCTCAGCGGCTCCATCTCGGTCAATAGCTGTACGCTCAGCTCAAACTTCTTCATAGCCGCCATGATGCCAATGTCCTGGCTCAGCCGCACCAGCATTTTCTGGGCCTCGCCCGAGTTGGGCAGCCATGCCAGCGGCTTGATCTGCTTGAAGCTGAAGCCGCCGTTGAATGTTTCCGGGTTCGGCAACGCTGCGTTATTGTTCCGGGGGGCACTCTGAGGCCGACCGGACCGAAACGGGGCGGAGCGCGCGGCGCGCGTGGCAGCTACTTTGCTGGCCTCTGATATCTGCTGCTGTTGTTCTTTGGTGATGCCCAGAGCACGGCAGGATTTGCCGGCGAACCGGATAAACGGGAGGCTGCCGTCGCGGTCGTAGGTGTATGTTTTGGCGCCGATGATAAACTTGAAGCTGGCGGGGTCTACGTCGACATGGTCACTGAGGGACTCAAAGGCTTCACCGAGAACGCTGGTCTCGGTGCCCGGGATTTTGTATTCAGTGCCGCGATACTTGATTTTCAGTTCTAGATCTGCCATGTTTTGCTTCTTGCGGTGGAGGAAATATTATGTGAAAAGAAATGAATTATGCAAAAGCGACTGTGTAGTAGAAAGAGAGCGTTGGGTTCCACTCATTTATACAAGAAAATTTATCATTGGTCCGCCATTCTCGGTGAACCTCATAGAATCACAAAGATCGATCATTGGGTTGGTAATTGGAAATCAATCTTCACTACCAAACCTGCCTGGTGCCCTTTCTTAGGCAGGCACTAACTAAAATAAGCTCCTTCCATCTGGCAGGTCTCATGTCTGAGGCTTTGCGACACGGCAGAATCCCGGCTAATAATAAAGTCAGTCACTTTGAGAGATGTGGTTTGGCTGTGTCTGCTGCCGGCACCTGAGACCCACAATTACTTCGCTTCAACCCATATGCGGAACTTTGCTTTGCCCATTACGTCGCAAAAGAGGACAGCTTTTATGGTCAGAATTTGGCCATCAAGGACAAGACAAATTAAAGCCCGTGACTTTTTTTTTTATATTTTTTTTTCCACGCCCATTGGAGTTTTGTCGGCTTGTTTGTTTCTATTCTATCCGCAGCAACACCCGTTGTCTTTCTTCAAGATTAAATACGCTCACTGGACTTTCAATTGTTTCTCTTTGCGACCAAAGGAATCACCTTGAAAAAGTGAACAAGCTCGCTTTTCTACCGAATTCAAGACTAGCTCCTCCGAATTTCCATCGCCACTACCATTGAATCCAGCCGAACAAACCCACCCAGAAGTTCAACGCCAAAGTGCCAGGCCTGAGTCAAACACCAAAAGTTCAACGCCAAGGTGCCAGGCCCGAGTCAAACAATACTGCGCCCGCCAAATCCAATCCCGTTTAATCAATTCAACCGCCATAGTCTCTGTCAACGCTGACAGCAATCAATCGCCCGCCATGTCGCTGAATTTGTTCCGCATTGCGGCGGACATGTCGCACTTTGTGTCGATTCTGATCCTGATGCACAAGATGCGGGAGCTCAAGGTGCGCACGCCTTGATATCAGACGGGATGTGATCAATCACGAGCCTAATGCTAACATGTGTGTAGAGCTGCTCTGGTATCAGCTTCAAGTCCCAAGTGTTGTACTTCCTGGTGTATGTCACCAGATACCTTGGTACGTCATGTGTCCCGCTCGGCGCAAACACAACTCTTGGCTAACTCCATGTGCAGATATCTTCTCGACGCGCAGTATTTACAACTTCATCTTCAAGTGCCTCTTCATTGGCTGCCAGGGTTACATCATCTACCTCATGACCAATGCCTACCGCCCGACCAACGACCCCAATCTCGATACCTTCCGTGTGCAGTACCTGTTGGGCGGTTCGCTTGTGTTGGCCATTCTGTTCCCGCACTTTTACTCCTTCTTCGAAATCATGTGGACCTTTTCCATCTGGCTGGAGAGTGTGGCTATTCTGCCGCAGCTCTTTATGCTGCAGCGCACCGGCGAGGCCGAGACGATTACGACGCACTACCTGTTTGCCCTGGGCATCTACCGCGCGCTCTACATTCCCAACTGGATCTGGCGCTGGATGTCCGAGGACCCTTCGCATTACCACACCGACTGGATTGCCATTATTGCCGGCATTGTCCAGACAGTGCTGTACAGTGACTTCTTCTGGGTGTACTACACGCGCGTACTGCAGGGCAAGAAGTTCAAGCTGCCCGTCTAAGCGCAAGGAATCATGAAATGGCTACCTTTGTGCTCTCTCTCTCTCTGCGCCTGTATAGTCAGCAAGGATGGAGGGGGATTGTAGGGTGTCCTGCGGTGATGCTCTCAATGGAGGGGAGGAGTTGATATGCTCCAAAAGCCAAGCTAGAGACAGGAGAGAGTTGTGCCCAAAAGCCAAGCTAGAGACAGGAGAGAGTTGTGCCCAGAAGCCAAGCTAGAAATAGTATTAGAACAGTATTGTTCTCTGTATGTTTATTTACCAATAAAGAGCAACATCCAAATCACGTGCACGTCGTTTATTTGTATTTTCTGGGTCCCGGCCGATGGCTGTTCACTGCAGGTACGGCAACAGTTTGTACAAGTAGCTTGCCGCTTTGCTTTGCTTGTGCCACACATTTAAGCTAGGCGCCACATTGACGCCACACATGATCCCTGCTTTGTAGCAGAGCTTCCCAATAGCCCAGACAGTTGCGAATCCCGTTGCTACCTGTTTTGTTTGGAAGGCCAGGCTGAATTGCGGCCTTGCATAATAGCTTGTATAGTATTTTTTGGAGCTTTCCAAGCTTTCCCCCACGAGCCCACGAAGTGTCACGATAATTGGTTTTACCTTGTTTTTATTCTTGTATTTTCCACCCGACGACAGCCGCTTTCCAATTGGCCAGTTTCTTTTTTTCTTGACTGTTATTTCATTCTTGTTTCTTGTGCAAGCGATTTCTCCAACAACCCACCCTGCTTTATCCTACTATAAGCCAAGCCAACCCGCCCAATCGACTTGTCTCTATCAATCAATCAATCCATCAATCCATCAATCCATCACATATATCATGGCCGGCGAGTCGAGCAAGGGCCAGGCCGCCCGCCCGGAAAAGAAGTCCGAGTCCGAGTACAAGGCCATCTTAGCAACCCCGCCTACTCTGACGTCGTCCGAGTCGGAAACCCGTGAATACGAAGAGGCGCTGCTGGGTCTGGGTGAACTGTACCGCGACCAGAAGTGAGCATTTGCTTTCCTGACGCTCTTGGACGGGTCAATTGAAGCTAACAATGGGCTACAGGAACACACAGGAGCTAGTATCGCTGATCAACGAGAGCCGCGCAGTGCTTTCGGACTTTGCCAAGGCCAAAACGGCCAAGCTAGGTAGGCTTTTGACCGGCTATGACGTATCGTTGCTTTTTTTAATGCTAACACATCCCCAGTCAAGGCCCTCCTGGACCTCTTCCACGACATCCCCAACACCACCGACCTCCAGATCGACGTCACCAAGTCCTGCATAGAATGGGCCACGTCGCAGCGCCGTAGCTTCCTGCGCCAGAGCCTTGAAACGCGGCTGGTCAGCTTGTTCATGGCCAAGCAGTCGTATTACGAGGCTCTACGGCTATGCGAAAGTCTGCTGCGCGAGCTCAAGCGCCTCGACGACAAGCTGATGCTGGTGGAGGTGCAGCTGCTCGAGTCGCGAACCCACCATGCCCTGGGGAACATTTCCAAGGCGCGCGCGTCGCTGACCAGTGCCCGCACAAGTGCCGCGTCGGTGTACACGCCGCCGCGCATCCAGGCCGATCTCGATATGCAGAGCGGCATGCTGCACGCCGAGGACCAGGACTTCAACACGGCCTTTTCCTACTTTATCGAGGCGCTCGACGGCTATGGCCAGCAGGAGGAAACGGTCAAGGCTACGGCTGCGCTGCAGTACATGCTGCTGTGCAAGATTATGCTGAACCAGGTCGACGACGTCAACCAGCTGATGGCGGGCAAGCCGGCGCTCAAGTATGCCAGCTCCAACCTCGAGGCCATGAAGGCCATTGCGCGTGCGCACGCCTCGCGCTCGCTGGAGGAATATGAGCGCGCGCTGAGCACGTACCGTTACGAGTTGGGCGGCGATGCCTTTGTGCGCAGCCACCTGCGCCGGCTGTACGACAACATGCTGGAGCAGAACCTGATCAAGGTGATTGAGCCGTTCTCGCGCGTCGAGGTTGACCATATTGCCAGCATGGTGGGTCTGGATACGCAGCAGGTTGAGCATAAGCTGTCGCAGATGATTCTGGACAAGGTGATTATCGGCGTGCTGGACCAGGGCGCCGGCTGTCTGATTATTTTTGACGAGACGCACCGCGACGACACGTATGATGCGGCGCTGGCGACTATTGAGAAGCTGAGCAATGTGGTGGATCTGCTGTACCAGAACCAGGCGTCGCAGCTGGAGTAAGTGGATAGTACAGGGTTTTTGATAAGATAATAAATATGATTATAACTTATACGACCAGAGCACGTAGCGATGATAATGGTGGTAAAGACTATCACAGGTGTATGTAGTATAGGAATATCGGAGTATGTAGTATAAAAATATCGAGGTATGAAGTATAAGAGTAACGCAGTATGTAGTATAAGAATATCAGTACGTAATATAAGAGTACCACAGTATGTAGTAGTAGTAGTAGTAGTAGTAGTAGTAGTAGTAGTAGTAGTAGTATATGAACATCAATGGGACTATGTGGGTATCCAACAATAAAGAAAAGAAAAACTGAGAGACAAAGTGAAAACCTGTCAAAAGAAAATAAGAGCCAAGCCGTTTGAACAAGAAAAGCCACCCGATGGTCCAAAGAAATCCCAAAACGTAAAATAAATGAAAAATGCCGTGCAAAGAAACGCCAAAAAAATAAAACCTCACAAGGTTTTTTATTCGTGTATTGGGGGGGGGGGGGGGGGG